>CM072525.1:4676038-4688538 GCA_036898135.1 Oncomelania hupensis | reverse complement strand
ACGAGTTTTCAGATAGCAGGGAGAATTATACTTTTTACGAAGTTACACTTCTCCGTATATAGTGTACATAGATTAGCGTGACCGATTTACTTTTTGCGTATGAAAGTGCAGTTTCGTAAAGTCCGTGCATAACGAAGGAGACAGGGAGTAGGCCAATTTCCGAATAGGGATACGCGTAATAAAGAATGTGCATACTGACGAGAGCTCGACTATTTGCTTGTGGCCGGCGCGTTTTTGGAGGGCAGAGTGGTTTGAGATGCTGTTGCGAGAGGATCGAATCTAACGAGGCAGCAACCCTGTGACAGAGGTCATTGTAGTGTAGGGTACTGTTGGAAGGGTGTGTTTATTGTTTATATAGCCGCCCAAGGTCTTATGCCCTCGTCGGGATAAGGATGTTTGGAGTTCGAAAGGAAGGATATTAACTACCATTTGTCAACGAATGTAGAGTTATATGCTTAAGGTGTGTGTCGTTCTCGATTGAACACCCACCAAGACTTAGTGTCTGTGACAGAGCTAAGGTGACCTCATCCTCAGTTATAAGTGTTATTTGGAAAGTGAAATAACCAGCAATAGCAAGACAAAGTGACTCTCAAAAGACTAACCAATTGTATTTGTGACAGTGCTGTGTTGTGTTGTGGTGTTGGGGGAAAGGGTGTCACAAGCCGAGGCCTAAAAGGTGAGCAAATCCTGTTATTTAATTCTTTAGTGGCGCACTCCGAGAACTGCGTACGCGTATGAGTGGTGATGAGTGTGGGGAAGGGGATGTATTTTAGGATGTATAATGAATTTTGTTGATTTTATATGATTTTCTTATGATTTTCTTATTGTATATGTGATGGGGAAATGTCGTTGCTGTTGTTGCTATAAAAGTGGGTCAAAGGCGAAGATGGAGAATGTAGAGAGAGGGAGAGAGAGTGGGGGTGTATGTATGGAGAGAACGATAGAATGTATTATACTGAACAAAGATGAAGCGATGATTATGAAGCAAGCATGTTTACAGTATGGTACGGCAAGATAGTATGAAAGAAGGGAGATAATCGTGATGTGTTATAATTGTTGGGGAAGACGGTGATGATGAAGGGAGGCGGAATGAATCAGGACTGTGTGATTGAAGTGTGGTTGCAATGATTATGTACATTTATATAAATGTTTGTGTTTATAGAAGATGCGAATTATTAAGCATCAAAGGTTGATTTATATTATTGAAATGTGTGTATAGCATCTTGTATTATTATCATGGTATTCATATACAGGTCAAGATGGTGGACGGAGGAAGGCGTGTTATATTATATAGTGTTTATTGTTGTAGGCAGGTTGTTAAGACTGTGCATATGCTTACAGGTGTGGGCGGTTACTTCTACGTGTTACTTCTATGCATTATTTCAACGCTGTTGCTTCTGATGTTGCTACTTATGCCGTACTTATGTTGCTGTTGTTGACGCTGATTGGGTTCTAGCCAGCCTGGGGGGTGCCCTTGCCTCTACAGCAGAGTAGTGTTGTGGTGATCGCTGCCACTGCTGCAGGTTTTGCCTATGTATCGAGGCAACACTACTACAGGAGGTTTTCATACCTAATTCATGCACACACAGACTCACACTGCACCACACCTAAAAACATATTCATTTAGTTAGAAGAATCATCCGCTTATTGTGAAAGAGACTGTTTAGCTCTCTGAGCTACTTGACAAGAACATTGAGACATTGCTTCTGTGCCACAGCTTCGCCTAGATAATAGTTTATGAGTAAAGATTCAAACGCCATTGCTTATTATTTGAAGATTTACATTGTGAATTGATTTGTTGATTTTGATTTTGTTGTACACATTTTGTAAAGAAACTGTTGTTGTTTAGTTCTATTTGGGGTTTGTTACAAGGGGAGGTAATTGTTAGTTAGTATTGGGACGGGGGTCTTGTTAGAGGTTGAGGGGAGGTTAGTTCCCATTTGTCCTGTGTTTGCATGTTAATTGTGGAATAAAAGAGTGTGATTGTATTCTGGCATTTGTGTTAGTTTATTTTGTTTGAGTTTTTATCCTATTCACTCGTTGCATGTGCTGACGTCACAGAACCCGCTCGGGGGACGTGACATTTTGGTGTCAGAAGTGGGATAGACTCATTTATTTTGTTAGGGTAGTGCCAGATGTGTATGTTGTGTGTTTGAGTTGTTGTGTGAAAGGGTACGCAGCGGGCGGTTGGCGGGAGTGTGGGTGTATTGCACTAGGGAACACACTCGGAGTGCAGCATTAACGGGGAATTGGGTTGCAGGGTTCACTTGCTCGCCTTTAGGGGTACGACGGTGAACGATTCCTCGGCTCCTGTGACTGTTGTGTTGCGTATTCATTCTGTTAGGTGTTTGTATCAGTTAAGTGTTATTTGGTTTGTGTATTACTAACATTTGTTCTTCCCTTCTTTTCCGACATGGCTACGCGGGATGCTCGAGCCGCGATGCGCCGCGACGCTAGGACCCGTAAGGAGGAGGTTGAGCAGGAGGAGCGGGACTTCGGTGATGACGGCTCAGTGACAGGGTTGTTGGAGGAACCTTACGCAGTAAGTACTCAAATGACTATGCCTAAGATGTATGCCAAATCGCCCGGTGCACAGAGCAAAGTCGAGGTCGCGCTCGGTGATAGTGAGAGATTTAGACAGATTGGGGAAAGTCTGGGTTTCCGAGACGGAGCGTTAGCGCACTACGTGGTTAGTGAGATGAGAAGGGAGGATGAGAAGAAGCTTCTGGAGGCTAGATTGGAAGCCGACCGGGTAGCCAGGGAAGAAGAACGGAGGGAGAGGGAGGAAGAAAAGAGGGAGGAGAGGGAAGCGAGGGCAGATGAGAGGAGGCTTTTGGAGCTTAGGCTAGAGACAGAAAGGGTAGCTAGAGAGGCAGAAAGAAGAATGCTAGAAATGAAGCTAGAGGAGGAACGAAGAACCAGAGATGACGACAGAGCTGCTCAGAGAGAGAGGGAGAATAGGGCTAGAGATAGAGGGGCAGCATACTCAGTCAAACTGAAACCCCTGGAGGAGAGAGAGGATGTGGAGGCCTACCTCCAGATGTTCGAACGGGTGGCCGAGGTTCAGGGTTGGAGGAGGGAGGTATGGGCGGTTAGGCTAGCGCCTTTGTTACAAGGGGAAGCCCGGGATACTTACCTTCGTCTAACGCCTGAGCAAGCCCAGGATTTCGACACCGTGAGACACGCTCTGTTGAAACGCTTCAGGAAGGACGCCGACTACTATCGTAGGCAGTTTCGAGAGGCCAAGAAGGAGGCTGCAGAAACGTTTCCTCAGCTGGTAGTGAGACTAGGGTCGTTGGTGAAGAAGTGGTTTTCGCTCGCCGACAAAGACATCACCGACGTAGAGCAGGTACTAGACACCTTCATTGGAGAGCAGCTTTTCTCCATCATGACTACCGAGTTAGAGATCTACGTGAGGGAGAATCTGCCTGAAACTAGCCATGCCGCAGCAGAGTTAGCACAGCGTGTGGTAGACGCCAAGCGGGCAGCATCAGCACCGGCACCCGTACTGCCCGGTCAGAGACGTAGTTTTCCCAGACGACCGGATGCTCCTCAGCAACCTAGCAACAGGGGGAGTCAGGGTCAGAAGACAGGGAGGACGGAAGGGGGTAGTGGGGTACGTCGTTGCTACCGATGTGGGTCGGAGAAGCATGTGGTCAAGGACTGCAAGGTCAAACCTCAGACAGTAGGCCAGGTTACAGTGGGACGGACTATTTCCACGGAGACCGCACCTCGGGCTAGCGTGTGTGCAATCAAACCTTATGATCATGGGGCCAAGGTAGGGCGAACGGGCAGGACGTTCGAGTATTGAGAGATACGGGGGCGGAGATAGGGGCAGTCGCGAGCAGGTTAGTCAAACCAGCTGATTTGACGGGTCGGACTGTCGAGATTTGCTTGGCGAATCGATCGAACGTGGGTCTGCTACCTACAGCTTGGGTGGAGTTGGATTGTGCGCTGGTCAGGGGAAGAGTGGAGCTGGTGGTTTTCGAGGACGGGCCCGATATCATCCTGGGTAACTGGGTGACGTTTGGTAGCGGGGAAAAGAGTCCTGTTTCCTTGTTCGGAGGTGAATGCGCGATGGCTGCAGCAGTGCAGACTCGGGCGCAGGTGAAGGCCGAGAAGAAGAGGGAGGTACCCTTAGCAGTAGTCGAACCATCCCAGATCTCTGTTAGCACCCCAGAGTTGATCAGGATGCAAGAGACCGACGAGACGCTCGCGAAGGCGAGAACGTTGGCACAGAGTGGTGGGGCGATAGCGTCAGGTAGGGCGTCAGCTGAGTTTCGCAAGAAGAAGGGGGTGTTGTACCGGGTACACACGAAGAGGGGTAGCCAGGTCACGCAACTGGTAGTCCCGAAACAGTTGAGAGGGGGGATCCTTCAGTTGGCTCATGATCCACCCATGGCTGGGCATTTGGGAGGGAAACGTACCAGGGAGCGGATCTGGGGAACGTTCTATTGGCCGGGAATGTGTGCTGAAGTACGGAGGTATTGCGCCAGTTGTCCAGAATGTCAGAAGGTAGTACCGAGGGGACGGGTGAGGAAGGTACCACTACAGCAACTTCCGCTGGTGGACGAGCCATTTCAGAGGGTGGCTGTAGACATTGTGGGACCCATCAAACCCAAGTCAGATCGGGGTAACATGTACATCCTAGTGGTAGTAGACTATGCCACACGCTACCCCGAGGCTGTACCGCTCAAGGGCATAGAGGCAGAGAGGGTGGCAGAAGCGCTGTGGGAGATTTGGTCGAGGGTGGGCGTTCCTAGGGAAGTTTTGACAGATCAAGGGACGCAATTCATGTCTGAAGTCATGCGGGAGATGAACAGACTACTGTCGATCCACGGGAAAGCTACCACACCGTATCATCCACAGTGCAACGGACTGGTTGAGCGATTCAACGGGACGCTAGTGTCCATGCTCAAGAAGTTAGCCACAGAGCAACCTACAGCGTGGGACCGCTACATTCCAGCGCTACTATTTGCGTACCGAGAAGTAGCACAAGAGTCTACAGGGTTCTCTCCCTTCGAGCTCCTATATGGAAAGACCGTGCGGGGACCGATGGCTGTGTTGCGAGACCTCTGGACCAAAGAGATACAAGAGGAAGAGGTGAAACTGAGTAGCCAGTATGTTGTAGACTTGCGTAATCGCATCGAGGAGACGTGTAAGTTGGCGCAAGGAAACCTCAGAACCGCGTCAGCCAAGCAGAAGCGGCACTTTGATAAGAAGGCGAAACGGCGTTTGTTCAACGCGGGGGATCAAGTGTTGCTACTGTTGCCAGAAAAGCACAACAAGTTGCAGCTAGCATGGCGAGGACCGTACGAGGTAATCGAACGCATGGGAGAGTGCGACTACCGGATCAGGATGCGTGGGAAAAGCAAACTATACCACGCCAATCTCTTGAAGAAGTTCCATACCAGAGCGACGGTGGCTACGATCGTCGTAGACGATGAAGGGGTAGAGGAGGAGGAAACCATGCCAGTGGTTGGGAATATTCCGGTGACCACCGTGACGGCATCGGCGATCACACCGACCGTGTCAGAGACACCCTGTGACGGAAAGACGGAAAGAAGCTGGAATGCACCACGATCTGCGATCAACAGGGGCGACGATCACATCAGGGGAGATAAGAACAGGTTGATGAAGTGGGCGATTCGTTTACACCCGTCGTTTAGAGTTGTGGAGCGTACTCCAGGGAAAGGCGATGGACCAGCAGCTTCTCTCAGTAGGAGCATTAGGTAGCATAGGGGGTATTGAAATTCGCGTCGTAGTTAAGGTTCTTCAAGGTGTTAAGAACTGGGGGGGGGGGGGTTGTGTGACGACACGAGTTTTCAGATAGCAGGGAGAATTATACTTTTTACGAAGTTACACTTCTCCGTATATAGTGTACATAGATTAGCGTGACCGATTTACTTTTTGCGTATGAAAGTGCAGTTTCGTAAAGTCCGTGCATAACGAAGGAGACAGGGAGTAGGCCAATTTCCGAATAGGGATACGCGTAATAAAGAATGTGCATACTGACGAGAGCTCGACTATTTGCTTGTGGCCGGCGCGTTTTTGGAGGGCAGAGTGGTTTGAGATGCTGTTGCGAGAGGATCGAATCTAACGAGGCAGCAACCCTGTGACAGAGGTCATTGTAGTGTAGGGTACTGTTGGAAGGGTGTGTTTATTGTTTATATAGCCGCCCAAGGTCTTATGCCCTCGTCGGGATAAGGATGTTTAGAGTTCGAAAGGAAGGATATTAACTACCATTTGTCAACGAATGTAGAGTTATATGCTTAAGGTGTGTGTCGTTCTCGATTGAACACCCACCAAGACTTAGTGTCTGTGACAGAGCTAAGGTGACCTCATCCTCAGTTATAAGTGTTATTTGGAAAGTGAAATAACCAGCAATAGCAAGACAAAGTGACTCTCAAAAGACTAACCAATTGTATTTGTGACAGTGCTGTGTTGTGTTGTGGTGTTGGGGGAAAGGGTGTCACAAGCCGAGGCCTAAAAGGTGAGCAAATCCTGTTATTTAATTCTTTAGTGGCGCACTCCGAGAACTGCGTACGCGTATGAGTGGTGATGAGTGTGGGGAAGGGGATGTATTTTAGGATGTATAATGAATTTTGTTGATTTTATATGATTTTCTTATGATTTTCTTATTGTATATGTGATGGGGAAATGTCGTTGCTGTTGTTGTTATAAAAGTGGGTCAAAGGCGACGATGGAGAATGTAGAGAGGGAGAGAGAGAGTGGGGGTGTATGTATGGAGAGAACGATAGAATGTATTATACTGAACAAAGATGAAGCGATGATTATGAAGCAAGCATGTTTACAGTATGGTACGGCAAGATAGTATGAAAGAAGGGAGATAATCGTGATGTGTTATAATTGTTGGGGAAGACGGTGATGATGAAGGGAGGCGGAATGAATCAGGACTGTGTGATTGAAGTGTGGTTGCAATGATTATGTACATTTATATAAATGTTTGTGTTTATAGAAGATGCGAATTATTAAGCATCAAAGGTTGATTTATATTATTGAAATGTGTGTATAGCATCTTGTATTATTATCATGGTATTCATATACAGGTCAAGATGGTGGATGGAGGACGGCGTGTTATATTATATTATATAGTGTTTATTGTTGTAGGCAGGTTGTTAAGACTGTGCATATGCTTACAGGTGTGGGCGGTTACTTCTACGTGTTACTTCTACGCATTATTTCAACGCTGTTGCTTCTGATGTTGCTACTTATGCCGTACTTATGTTGCTGTTGTTGATGCTGATTGGGTTCTAGCCAGCCTGGGGGGTGCCCTTGCCCCTACAGCAGAGTAGTGTTGTGGTGATCGCTGCCACTGCTGCAGGTTTTGCCTATGTATCGAGGCAACACTACTACAGGAGGTTTTCATACCTAATTCATGCACACACAGACTCACACTGCACCACACCTAAAAACATATTCATTTAGTTAGAAGAATCATCCGCTTATTGTGAAAGAGACTGTTTAGCTCTCTGAGCTACTTGACAAGAACATTGAGACATTGCTTCTGTGCCACAGCTTCGCCTAGATAATAGTTTATGAGTAAAGATTCAAACGCCATTGCTTATTATTTGAAGATTTACATTGTGAATTGATTTGTTGATTTTGATTTTGTTGTACACATTTTGTAAAGAAACTGTTGTTGTTTAGTTCTATTTGGGGTTTGTTACAAGGGGAGGTAATTGTTAGTTAGTATTGGGACGGGGGTCTTGTTAGAGGTTGAGGGGAGGTTAGTTCCCATTTGTCCTGTGTTTGCATGTTAATTGTGGAATAAAAGAGTGTGATTGTATTCTGGCATTTGTGTTAGTTTATTTTGTTTGAGTTTTTATCCTATTCACTCGTTGCATGTGCTGACGTCACAGAACCCGCTCGGGGGACGTGACAGCAAATCCATGTGTTAGGTAACCATATAGGCTCTTTTGGCACACTACACCAATACAGTACTTTCAATCAAGGAATATACACCTACAGCATCATGCTTCTCGAAGATTCACAGAAATATCTTTCTGCCGGTAATTTAAAAAACATTGCAATAAATGTTAAAAAGCCTACATTTCGTAAAACACACACACACAAATATCTGTTTAATTCTAAAACAGCTTTAGAGTGCTGCTGCATTAATGTTTTCACACCTAAAAGATGTATCTCGAGTTCTCACAAGTTGTCTTATACCTCCTTCTAGCAGAACATTAAACTGTTCTATTAAGTAAGCAGAAACAAATACATTGCCCAACAAAAGAATGTATATCAAGTTTTGACGCAGTCACAGATACATCCTTTTAGCAGACAACTGAGCTTATGCTGATGCCGATGGCGTGCCTCCTTATCCGGCTCTCAAGGGGGACGAACTCTCGTCAAGGGAGGCAACTTGTGTTTGCGCTAAATGTAGCCTTGTCTAGCGTGTCGAGAAGGGAGGTAATCGGGTCAGGCAGCAGATGGGCTTTTCATTGAAGAAGATTGGTCGATTGAGAAATCCTGGGGAGGAGATGGAAAGTGTGTGTGTGTGTGTGTGTGTGTGTGAGAGAGAGAGAGAGAGAGAGAGAGAGAGAGAGAGAGAGAGAGAGAGAGAGAGAGAAAGAGAGATCTTTCTTTTTCTTTCTTTAAAAAAAAATCTTTTATTGGTGTTGTTGGTCATCATTTTTGTCTTCTCTATAATGGAAATAAGTGCAGAGAAGACCAAAATGAAGACCAACAACACCAATGGCATCAACACAAACATCAAAGTCCAAGGCCAGTCCCTCAACACAGTGCATAGCTTCAAATATTTAGGAGCCATTGTATCAGACAATGGTTCCCGACAGGAAGTCCTCTCCAGGATCGCACAAACAACTGCTGCCCTGGCGAGGTTGAAGCCCATTTGGAAGGACAGGACCAACAGTCTACATTCCAAGGTAAGGCAGCGGCGCTCCCTTGTCATCTCCATCTTCCTATATGCTTGCGAAACATGGACCCTCACAGTAGATCTACAACGAAGAATACAAAGCATGGAGATGAGGTGTTATAGAAGACTTCTGGGCATTTCCTATATTCAGCACATCACCAACGACGAAGTCCGATAGACCATCACACAAGCCATTGGACAACACGATGACCTGCTCACAGTGGTGAAAAAACGGAAACTCCGATGGTATGGCCACGTCACCAGATCATCAGGTCTTGCAAAGACCATCCTTCAAGGCAGATTGCAAGGAGGTAGAAGAAGAGGGAGACCGAAAAAGAGGTGGGAAGACAACATTCGAGAATGGACTGGTTTGACACTGAGCGAAACAATCACGGTTGCTGAGGACAGGGAAAGATGGAGTACGCTGGTTAAACGATCATCTGTGGTGCCCCTACGACCTCCGAGTTATGGGATAGGATAGGATTGAAGGTATGAAAGAAGGGGAGTTTATCTTTCGACCGAGAAGAGAAACGGTGAGAGAGTGAGTGACAGAAAGAGTGAGTGAGAGAAAGACAGTAAGAGAAGAGAGAGTTATCTTTCTTTCATTTAAAAAAAAAAAAATCTTTTATTGAAAAAAGAAAGAATGGGAGTTTATCTTTCGATCCGATGAGAGACGGAGCCAGTCATGCAGAAATGGTATTGATTTTTTTTAATTAACAAAATTCTTTTTATTTTCAACCCCATTTGTGCATGACTGGCTCCGTCTCTCATCGGGTGTACGTATATTGACGTCATGGTAGAGGAGAAATGTCAGATGAGTGGATGTTGACTTGTTGTGGGTTGTTTGTGTTGGATATGTTGGTGGTGGAGATGTTCTCTTGCTTTATAAATTATCATTTCATTGTTTCGTGCTTCCTTTCTGTATTATTAGAGTTTGTCATCAGCCACAAATACGTAGCAGTCTGGCAATGAAGGTATCCCATTCTATTCTTATCATTTTCTCAGACAATTCTATACGAGAAAGAGGGGGAAGGGAGAAACAATGATATTTCCTTTTCAGTTTTCAACTAGTCTTTGGTTTTTAAATGTATTGTCAAAACCACTTAGTGTCTTTATATCGATACAATACTATTTTTAATAAAGTGATTATCCAAGCCAAGCCAATTCTGTGTCTGGCCCTGCAATATTTGGTATCTATTATTTCCTCTCTATCCGAGACACTGACAACAATCCTCCCTTAATGCATTCCGCCCCACCTCTACAATACCTCAGACGTCTTACATCGCATTTGCCAGTGTATACTGCCGCCGGCGGATTGATACAAGAAAGTAGATCCGAAAATAATCCTTTTCGACCCCATGTCGCTCCAGGCTGCTCGTGCCAAATCTCGCACATCGCGAAACGCCACGAGAACTTCTTCGCTTCTTCTTCTTCTTCTTCTTCTTCTATCCTTATCCTATCCTATCATATCCTGTCCCATAACCCGAAGGTCGTAGGGGCACCACAGATGATCGCTTAACCAGCATACTCCATCTTTCTCTGTCCTCAGCAGCCCTCATGGCTTCGCTCAGTGTCAAACCAGTCCATTCTCGAATGTTGTCCTCCCACCTCTTTTTCGGTCTCCCCCTTCTTCTACCTCCTTGCACTGTGCCTTGCAGAATGGTCTTTGCAAGGCCTGATGATCTGGTGACGTGGCCATACCATCGGAGTTTCCGTTTCTTCACCACTGTGAGCAGGTCATCGTATTGTCCAATGGCTTGTGTGATGGTCTGTCGGACTTCAACGTTGGTGATGTGTTGGGTATAGGAAATGCACAGAAGTCTTCTGTAGCACCTCATCTCCATGCTTTGTATTCTTCGTTGGAGATCTGCTGTGAGGGTCCATGCTTCGCAAGCATATAGGAAGATGGAGATGACCAGAGATCGCAGCAGTCTTACTTTGGAATGTAGACTGATGGTTCTGTCTTTCCAAATGGGCTTCAACCTTGTCAGGGCAGCAGTTGTTTGTGCGATCCTGGAGAGGACTTCCTGTCGAGACCCATTGTCTGACACAATGGCTCCTAAATATTTGAAGCTGTGCACTGTGTTGAGGGATTGGCCTTGTACTTTGATGTCCGTGTTGATGCCATTGGTGTTGTTGGTCATCATTTTGGTCTTCTCTGCACTTATTTCCATTCCATAAGCTCTGGAGGTGGTGTCAAGCCTCTGTACAAGCTGTTCAAGTTCTTGTTCCTCTCCAGCCAATCCATCAATATCATCCGCAAAACGAAGATTGGAGATTGCTCTGCCCCCTATGCTGACTGTGCCTTCGTGATCTGCAAGAGCATCTGACATGATGCGCTCTAGGAAGATGTTGAAGAGTGTTGGAGAGAGTAGGCATCCTTGACGCACACCGATTGTTGTTCTGAACCAGTTCCCGATGACGCTGTTATGGAGGACTGCACTGGTAGCCTTGTCATACAGGCTTTTGATGACTTCTATGATTTTAGGGCTGATGTTGTACACTTTCATGGTTGCCCATAGAGCTGCATGCCAGACTCGGTCAAATGCCTTCTTGAAGTCTATGAACACATGATATAGATGTTGTTGGTGCTGTAGGTATTTCTCACAGATTATTCTGAGGTTGAAAATCTGTTCAGTGGTACTTCGCCCTGCCATGAATCCTGCTTGTTCTTCAGCTATGATTTGTTCAGCTTGTGGTTTCAACCTGTTGAGTATTATTTTCAGGAGGACCTTGCTGGGATGGCTGATGAGGCTGATGGTGCGGTAATTTTCACACTCCTGAAGGTTACCTTTTTTAGGAAGAGTGATGACAAGCGACTGGGTCCATGGTGTAGGCCATTCCCCACTCTGCCAGATCTTGTTACAGATAGTGGTGAGAGCATCAGTCATCGCTTCTCCTCCTGCTTGTAGCAGTTCCGCTGGTATGTTGTCCACTCCCGCTGACTTCCCTTTCTTCAGCGATTGCACTGCTGCCTCAACTTCTTCCCGGAGAATTGGGAGGATTTCTTCTTCTTCTCTGCTCTCGGGATATGCTAGAACTGATGGGTCTCCATTTGGTGTATGGTTGTAAAGGTCAGAGCAGTACTCTGTCCATCTGTCCAAGACTTCTTGTTCTTCTGTAAGGCAAATGCCAGACTTGCTTTGGATAGTGGAGACTTTGGGCTGTTTAACACTTGTCAGCCGCTTCACAGTCTGGTAGGCCTTCTTGCTGTTGTTCTTGTTCAGATTGTTCTCTATTTCCTGGCATTGATCTTCTATCCAGTTCTCCTTTGCTGTGCGCATGCCTTTTCGGATGTCATTGTTGATTTTTCGGTAGACATCAGCTCCCTGTGAGGTGTTCTTTTTCTTTTTTAACTCTCTTCGTTTATCACACAGATCCAAAAGTTCAGGTGTGATCCACGGCTTCTTCTTTGGTCGGTGCTTGCCAAGGATCTCAGTGGCGGCATCTGTTACAGCTGAGTTGAAGGTATTGGTCATGGTGTTGACATCTACTTCGCCTGCCCCCAAAATAAGCAGTGGTGCAAATTTCCCTCCAATTGTGGCCTGAAATATTTTTGCCACCTCCGGGTCTTGCAGTTTGTCCAGGTCGAACTTCA
>CM072525.1:4471038-4671038 GCA_036898135.1 Oncomelania hupensis | reverse complement strand
ATTATTAATTCTGTATGTGTATAGTTAGACACGATTGATATTTATGTATGTATGGGAATTTAGAGTTGAGATTCCAGTGGACCCCGGAAGTAGCGGAATGTTCGTCGCTTATGTATAGAGATGTGGAGCTATCACTGAGGGCTACTTTGGCTTTCAGTGAGACGCTCTGCACAAACCGATTATTCAGGGTTGTGCAGAATTTCGTCTCTTATATTACAGACGAGCAGGCGAGCTATCCCGTGCGCCCAACTCCCCAGAAACGAGTTGCCTGCATAGCCTCTACCGCACAAGTCGGAAAGAGCTACCCTGGATCACACCCTACAAGACCCCACAGCGTGGCAAGGGAACCCAACTACACAACGACACAGGTGCACCAGAAGCTACCTCACAGAAGGACTTCGCATGCACCAGACAAAAGTTAAGTGTATACACAAAGGTGCACTTAAACTGATCGAAAACGGACCACAGTAGTCCACTCTTCAGAAACTGTAAAACGGACCACAGTAGTCCAATCTACATGCAAGTTAATAGCAAGTGCCCGAGGAAGAAATAACAGCTGCCTAGACTATCAGCGATCGAACTATTAGCATTGACTGAGACTTTTTAAGTTAGATTAGTACTTAGAGAATCTTGTATAGAGTAGAAGAAATAAATGTGTGATTTTAACTGTTATCAAGTGGCTGGACTACATATGATTCATAGCCGTGTGAAAGCTAGTGTGACAGTAATCTTTTACCATTTTTCTATCTATCTCTGTACCCCAACCTTAACACAGAACGAGCTAAACAAATAAATTTATTAAAGTAATTCATAGGGTGACTTACTAGCAGTTCCCACCGAATAAACGTGAGGGTCCATAATTCCATTGTGCAGAGCCCATAAACCCCACGTGACATCCACCACAACCACACACATACACAAGCTATTTCACACATGGAAAAATTAAACTGTCGCAATATAGGAAAGAACAAAATGTATACAATCATCTTAAATATTAGGAGCAAGGGAAAATAGAAATTTGTGGAGTCTAATTTTAAACAATGATAATGATTTACTTTCCTTGACCTCTTGTGGGAGAGAATTCCACATACTTGGACCAGAATATGACAGAGATGTTTTAAATATGTCTAAGCGTGGCTGTGGCAAGGTTAAATTATGTCTGAAAATTGAATAACGAGATGAAGGTTTGCTAAAAAGTACTTTTAAATAATCAGGAGCTCTATTGTTTAGTATTTTGTACATTAAAACAGCTTTATTGTAATTAAGATGTTTGTTAAGGGGAAGCATACCAGCTAGTTTTAATTTTGAATCAGTATTGATGGAAGTGTTGGAGATAAGTAATTTTGCAGCTCTGCAGTGAAGGGAATTATTTTTTTTTTAAACAAGGCATCACTGCAGCCGTCCCATATTGTTGATGCATAATCAATGTGAGGTTTGATATAAGCATTATAAAAAAGCTTTTTAGCATCTGCAGTTATGATAGATTGAAGCTTAGACAACATAAATAATTTTGTTGAGAGAGTTTTACAAAGATTTTCAATATGGAGAGAGAGAGAGAGAGAGAGAGAGAGAGAGAGAGAGAGAGAGAGAGAGAGAGAGAGAGAGAGAGAGAGAGAGAGAGAGAGAGAATTGCGTGCCTTTAGCTGTGTATATGTGAGTGTGTAGGGCGTGTGTCTGAGAATGTGTGCGTGTGTGTATGTGTGCATGTTTCTGTGTGTACATACGTCACTGGCTGATCAAACTAAAATAGCTGGAGAAATCAGGCAGAATAGGACAGGAAAGAATTTTCCAACTTTTCTTTTCCAACGATATCGAATTTTGTTTGTGGGGCGGCAGTATTGCATGACTTAGAAAGAGCCACTTCCAGCAATTGTTCCTTTGAAGTTAGCGTTAGTGGCGACATTCACCTATCAACACCGCGCTTCGCACGGCTTCAGCTTACATCCTGTCTTCCTTCAGTAGCTCGTTAAGCTGGTAAAACGCGACATGGACATCACAGTCCAAGGCCAATCCCTCAACACAGTGCATAGCTTCAGATATTTAGGAGACAATGGGTCCCGACAGGAAGTCCTCTCCAGGATCGCACAAACAACTGCTGCCCTGACAAGGTTGAAGCCCATTTTGGAAACACAGGACCATCAGTCACATTCCAAGGTAAGGCTGCTGCGCTCTCTTGTCACCTCCATTTTCCTAAACGCTTGCGAAGCATGGACCCTCACAGCAGATCTCCAACGAAGAATACAAAGAATTGACAAGAGGTGCTACAGAAGACTTCTGGGCATTTCCTATACCCAGCACATCACCAACGACGAAGTTCGACAGACCATCACACAAGCCATTGGACAACACGATGACCTGCTCACAGTGGTGAACAAACGGAAACTCCGATGGTATAGCCACATCACCAGAGCATCAGGTCTTGCAAAGGCACAGTGCAAGGAGGTAGAAGAACAGTTAGACCGAAAAATAGGTGGGAGGACAACATTCGAGAATGGACTGGTTTGACACTGAGCGAAACCATCAGGGTTGCTGAGGACAGAGAAAGATGGAGTACACTGGTTAAACGATCATCTGTGGTGTCCCTACGACCTTCGAGTTACGGGATAGGATAGGAAAGGACTTTCAAAAAGATTTTTTTTTTACATTAACGGTCAGGCGTTTACGGGTCTGTCCACTGGGTTGATATAGAGCGAGTTAAGGTGATGTGTTATTTCGACACTGTGTAAGCTAAATGGCTACATAGCTATAAACAGTTCATCTAGGCCTATTTGTGGACAGTTCAAAGTTGAAAAGACTGGCTCGCAGCCGCTCTTCGCCAGTTCCCCTATATTTGTCAGGAATCTTGGATTTAGGTTGTAGTTCGACTGAGGCTCGTTAAAATGTAGGCCTAAACAAAAGTGTGTTGATGTATAGGCCTACTTAGGTCTGTGATGTTATTGTATAGGCCTACTTAGGTCTACGATTTTGTGGGGTGTTGTGGCTTAGGCCTAATTGACATCGGTGATTCATAATTTTGATCTACAGGGTGGTTGAAAAGTACCTCCTCAATGCAAATGTCTGATAATGTGTGTAAATAGCCCTGCATTTGTATAAAAAAAAAAAAACAACACCGTGTGTTGTGGTCTTTGTGGTGATACAAGGTTGATGTTAATCTCTGATTTCACATCACGGTGTCGAGAGTTGTCCATTATGGTCCGTCACCTGACACTTCTTGAGTGAGCTCAGCTGGGTTCCCGCTACGAAGTGTGAAATTCCGATGTACAGGTGCAGAAATGATGGCGGAATGTTGACGCACTTCCTGCTGCAGTTGACGCCATGAACTCTGCTGCCCACAATAAACCCTGTTCGGAAATATGAGGGGAAACAATTTTGGCCGGCTTGCCCGCACATTGCACCCAGAGTTGTCTAACGTTTGGGCGAACATTCTTGGCAAACGAATACAGTTTCTCGCCTATCATTTCTGCTCTGGGAAAGGTTGATTTCAGTTGCAATCCTAGCTTGCTCCGCTAGTTCAGCCTTGCACTGCCCTAAAACCACCACCACCCTTTCCCGAACAAAAGCTTGAGGTAATTTTCGTAGCACGTGTTCTGGGACGACATGCTGGAGGATGTCTGACCAGATAACTCTAGGTAACTAAAAACACAACAAAAAGACAAGTTACCTCCCATTTCCCAAATAAGGCCCATTTTTCCCATTCTTCTGCACCTGGCATTGGAGCCGGTTGGCTCAGTTGGTAGAGCGGTTTATTAGTAACCGAAAGGTCCCTGGTTCGAATCCCGGATTGGCCAAAGTGTGATCGTATTATTTTAATTTTTTCCTTACCATCAACTCGTTCGCTGCTGTCAGAATAATGTGACCAGTAGTTCCGGTGTCGTGACTATAATCTACACCTAACCTTTAACCTTAAATCCACAGCATAACGTGTTTCACTACCATCAACTACTAATGAGTCAAGTTGTTAGCAATGTTCCACAAGGAGATGTTTTGTAACCTACTTCTTCTACACGATGCTATTAAAGCAAGACATGGTAAAGAGAGCGAGATGCAACTATTAGCACCAGTGTCTGTTGGCACAAGTGAAAGTAACAGAGAGAGAGAGAAAGAGAGAGAGAGAGAGAGAGAGAGAGAGAGAGAGAGAGAGAGAGAGAGAGAGAGAGAGAGAGAGAGAGAGAGATGGGGGGAAGTAGGGTAGAGGTGGAGAGAGCAGTCCTCCGTGTGTGTGGGTGGTGGTTAGGATGGGGGTGGGGGTGGGGTTTCGGAGAGAGAGAGAGCTATCGCGGAATTTGGACCCAGGAAGGCAGTCTTATCAATTAAGACTGCTGATTTAGGTTAACTGATTATTCCTGTGGAAATGGCTAGGCCTCAAAGCTTGCCGCACAGACAGTGGGGTGGGGGTCGGGTAGATGAAGGGTGGTAAGGAGCAGCACCTGACAGAGACGGAGACTAAAGGAATGGTAAGAAGAGTGGTAGTCGTGTTGAAAATGGCTGTTTGCTGTAGCCAATGAATGTTCAAATGATGGAGCGGCGCCCCTGCTGACTGATTGCCAATCTGACTGCTAACTGTCTGACTTGGTTGTAGTTTAACCAAGAGCAGAGGAGAGAGAGACAGACAGCGAGAGAGACAGAGACAGACAGACAGAGAGACAGACAGACAGAGAGAGAGAGACAGACAGCGAGAGAGACAGAGACAGACAGACAGAGAGACAGACAGACAGCGAGAGAGAGAGAGAGACAGACAGACAGAGAGAAAGAAAGACAGACAGACAGAGAGAGACAGACAGGCAGACAGACAGAGAGACTGACAGACAGACAGAGACAGACAGACAGGCAGAGGGAGAGAGAGAGACAGAGACAGGCAGAGACAGGCAGAGAGACAGACAGGCAGAGAGACAGACAGACAGAGAGAGACAGACAGACACAGACAGAGGGACAGAGAGACAGACAGACTGAGAGACATAGAGACAGAGACAGACAGGCAGGCAGACAGACAGAGACAGAGAGGGAGACAGACAGGCAGACAGACTGACAGACAGAGAGACAGACAGACAGACAGACTGATGGAACCGATATGTCAGTCAAATCTATAGAAGGTACACAGCTAGAGGAAGAACAAGAGGGTTGTCAAAAAAAAGGTGCTAGGATTTTTTTTTTTAAACAAAAAAGTTTACTTCCCAAAGTGAAAAACATTGTGTAATGATTCCGAAAGGTTCTAGACATGCTTAAAAAATAGATTCAGACAAGTTCTAGACAGGCTTTAAAAAAAAAAAAAGTTTTTTTAACAGTTGATTACTTGACAGTTCGCCCTTTCTGAAGGGAGCAGCTAGGAAGAACGGGGTGGAGAGGGAGAGGGAGGACAGGGAGAGACAGACAAACAGACAGACATACAGATAGAAGGACAGACCCACATAGTATTAACAGACCGACAGACAGAAAGATAGGATAGGGTAAGGTCAGGTAGATTGTTAGAAGCCAATGAACAAAACACTTCAGGATGGTAAATGAGCCTTGGTAAAAAGCATGTTGAACGCGTTGGCATACTGACAGGTTAGTGAAAGGTTCATTGCTGTTGCACGGTGATAGTGCTGCTGTTATTGTATGACGGCCTACTAGCGCCAAAACCTGATAATTACAAATATAAGATAATTACAACTATCATCTGATAATTACAATTATAAAGGGATAATTACAA
Source organism: Oncomelania hupensis (assembly GCA_036898135.1). Lineage (NCBI taxonomy): Eukaryota > Metazoa > Mollusca > Gastropoda > Littorinimorpha > Pomatiopsidae > Oncomelania > Oncomelania hupensis. The sequence goes on along the minus strand of CM072525.1, from coordinate 4,665,349 downwards.
TTATCATTTAAAAAAATTATAAATATCTTCCTGTGATCATGTTTAATTTTCAGTTTTGGCTCTTGCCTGGCCTGGCCTGGAAATGCGCCAAAACTGAAAATTGTAATTATCTCATAATAATTACAATTTTCACTTCATAATTACAATGTTTACGTGATCATGCATAATTCTGACTAAGACGGCTTACAAGAGCGAAAACGTTCATTTTTAGATATCAGTGATCATAGTAATTAACACGTATTCTGTGTTATTCACATTATGACGGCCTACTAGCGCCAAAACCTGATAATTACAAATATCATGTGATAATTACACAAATCAACGACATATTTACCATTAACAGGTGAAAATTGTAATTATCAAGTAAAAATTACAATTTTCGGTTTTGGCCCATTTCCAGACTTATTGCTCGAGCAAAAACTGAAAATTAAACATGATCACACGAAGATATTTGTAATTTTTCAATAATAATTGTAATTATCTCTTGATAATTGTAATTTTCCTATGATATTTGTAATTATCTCATGATATTTGTAATTATCTTGGCGCTAGGAAGGCATGGCAAATACTGATAATTATTAATTAACACTGTGGATTACCGGTATCTCTGTAAATTATACAGAACACATGTAAATTTCAATTATCTCATGATAATGGTGACTCTTGGTTTGGGCGCTATTAGGCCGACATATTACTGCTTTGCGAGAGAGAGAGAAATAGAGAGAGAGAGAGAGACAGAGACAGAGAGAGACAGAGAGAGACAGAGACAGAGACAGAGAGACAGAGAGAGACAGAGAGAGAGAGAATCAAGGAAAGGGGGAAAGAAAAGGGGAGTGCGTGTGTGCGTGTGTGTGTGTAGGTGTGTGTGTGTGTGTGTGTGGGCATGGGTGTGCGTGTGTATACACATGCATTATTTGAGTGTGAGTGTGTGTTTAGTGTCTCTCGGCGTATGTGTGAGCGCAGGTGTTTGGGCGTCGGTGTGTGTCGGGGCTAGAAAGGAGAGAGAGTGATACAAACTTTTGGTCAAATATGGCGGCCTACTAGCGCCAAAACCTGATAATTACAATTATCATGTGATAATTACAAATATCATGAAATAATTACAATTATCAAGAGATAATTATAATTATCATTGAAAAATTACAAATATGTTCGTGTGATCATGTTTAATTTTCAATTTTGGCTCTATCAATCCGCCTGAAAATGCGCCAGAACTGAAAATTGTAATTATCACATAATAATTAAAATTTTCACTTCATAATTATTGCTTACCTCTGGTAAGGCGGCTTACTAGCGTCAAAACCTGCAAAACTTACATGTATCAGTAATAATTGTAATTAACACGTGTTCTGTGTAATTCACAGAGATACCGGTACTTCACAGTGTTAATTACTAATTTTCAGTTTTGGCCACGCTTTACTAGGGCCAAAACCCCAGGCGTGCTAGGAACAGTGCCGCTGCCGCGCATACGCATCGCGCATCGGGCCGCGCATGCTCATCTTGATATTTATAATTTTCAGTGATAATTGTAATTATCTCTTGATAATTGTAATTATCACATGATATTAGTAATTATCAGGTTTTGGCGCTAGGAAAGCATGGCAAATACTGATAATTATTAATTAACTCTGCGGCTTACCGGTATCTCTGTAAATTACACAGAACACGTGATAATTTCAATTATCTCGTATGACGGCCTACTAGCGCCAAAACCGAGAGTTACCATTATCACGAGATAATTGAAATTATCACGTGTTCTGTGTAATTTACAGAGATACCGGTAATCCGCAGCGTTAATTAATAATTATCAGTATTTGCCATGCTTTCCTAACGCCAAAACCTGATAATTACTAATATCATGAGATAATTACAATTATCAAGAGATAATTACAATTTTCAAGCGATAATTACAATTATCACTGAAAATTATAAATATCAAGACGAGCATGCGCGGCCCGATGCGCGATGCGCATGCGCGGCAGCAGCACTGTTCCCAGCACGCCTGGGGTTTTGGCCCTAGTAAAGCGTGGCCAAAACTGAAAATTAGTAATTAACACTGTGAATTACCGGTATCTCTGTGAATTACACAGAACACGTGTTAATTACAATTATCACTGATACATGTAAGTTTTGCAGGTTCTGACGCTAGTAAGCCGCCTTACCAGAATTAAGCATGATCACATGAAAATTATAATTATCAAGTGAAAATTTTAATTATTATGTGATAATTACAATTTTCAGTTTTGGCGCATTTCCAGGCGGATTAATAGAGCCAAAACTGAAAATTAAACATGATCACACGAACATATTTGTAATTTTCAATGATAATTGTAATTATCTCTTGATAATTGTAATTATCCCATGATATTTGTAATTATCACATGATAATTGTAATTATCAGGTTTTGGCGCTAGTAGGCCGCCATAATCTCGTGATAATGGTAACTCTCGGTTTTGGCGCTAGTAGGCCGTCATAGTCAAAGGATGAAAGAAGTCTAAAGGGGAAGGAGTTTAGATTTGCAGTTTGGTGTCTTGGGCAAATGAGATTGGAAATCTCTGAACAGAGAAGGGGACGAGGTGAGAAGAAAGACCAAGACGAAGAAGGAAAAGGAGGAGGAAGAAGAGGAAGACGGAGAAGGAGGAAAGATGAACAAGGAGAGGAAGGAGAAGACGAGTAGTCCAGTGTACAGAAAAAGGAAGTGGAATTCCTACAATAAAAACAATACAGGCACGACTGCAATCATGTGGATTTTAGTTGGCGCTCCGTACGTGACACATTGGATACAATGTCTGGAAGAACAACATAAGGCGATCAATGAAATAAAACAAACCTTAATAAATAAATTTAAAAAAACAGAAATAATAAGCAGAAAAGGATAATGAATCAACAATATAGTTATCTGCAGTCTTGACAAAGATGTTCATTCATTATTTCAATTAAAAGAAACGTGTAATAGTAATCAACCATTTCTTGTCAGTTTTGTGGTGGAATATTTCCAGTTTCCGACTTGGTTCAACATGTATTTGATTAGTCCTTCTTATAGCGCGCTTTTCCACCTCAGAGCTGCTCAAGGCGCTGGCCGATACAGGATCTATCTCAAACCGTCTGAGGCGCCCACTTGTATCTTTTGGACACATCGTCTGACGCTCAGACAATTGAGCATAATCCTGGAATTATTACCAATAGCGATTTTTAGATGTGTAACGGTTCACAGATTAAACAGCTAAGTAAGCGACGTAATTGGATAGTTCTTATACAGCGCAAATACCAGTTTAAAGAGCGGCTCAATGCACAAGCCTGAAACCGGGATCTAAATGGAGTCGCTCAAGACGCCATTTTGGAGAAGGCTAACGGGCTAAGACAGGCACAAACACCACATTCATACAGGCTGTCATGTTTTAGTTGGCGTTCCGTCCACGGCTGCACAATAGGATGGAAACGGAGAAAGAGGGTTGTTTGACGGGATATGGGTGAGAAAAGGTGTTCTGTCTGTAATTGGGTGGGGGTGAGAGAGAGAGAGAGAGAGAGAGAGAGAGAGAGAGAGAGAGAGAGAGAGAGAGAGAGAGAGCGTTGGAAAGGGGTCAAAAGGTTTGATAAGAAGTGAAGATGGAGAAGTTTAATAAGAACAGGCGGCGCTTGATTGACTTACTGCCCTATTAGGCCCTATAGGTACCAACCATGGCCAACTCACCTACTCTTTAGGAGAACACAGAGGAGTGAGAGAAGAAAGAGGAGGAGGAGGATGTCAAGGAGGAGGAGAGGAGAAGCGCCACAAGAAGACAAAGAAGAAGTAGAAGAAGACACAGGAACTGCAGTAGAAGGGAAGAAGAAGAAGAAGAAGAAGAAGAAGAAGAAGAAGAAGAAGAAGAAGAAGAAGAAGAAGAAGAAGAAGAAGAAGAAGAAGAAGAAGAAGAAGAAGAAGAAGAAGAAGAAGAAGACTGCCTGACATGAGTATTGAAAGAGATGGGGTTGTGTCGGTGGTTCAGATGGCATTGTGGGCTTGTAGCGAAAGGAAAGAAGGGTTCAGTGTCTCGCGGAAGAAGCATTTTCGTGGTTTTCACATAATCCCAGCAGACATCAACAAAGCTTTTCAATCTCCATCAATTAGAGAGCGTCAGCCAAGCTTACGTCCCTTTATGTTAGGGAGTGCAAGTATCTACTTCTACTTCTACTCCTCCTCCTCATCCTCCTCCTCCTCCTTCTTCTTCTTCTTCTTCTTCTTCTTCTTCTTCTTCTTCTTTCTCCTCCTCCTTCTCCTTCTTCTTATTCTTGTTCTTCTTCTTTTTCCTTTTACAAGGCAGGATTTTCCACAAAACGTTGAGGAACAAAGTGAGCACTTTATTGACACAAGCCTTGTCTGGTTCTGTTGGTTCAGGCTGATGATAACTGATAGTCAATGTTTCTAGGACCACAAACTTCCTACCTGGACATCGGAAGGATTTCAATAAAATTGCATTCAACGACATTGTGTGTATGTGTGTTGAATCAGTTACATTACAATCCGGAAAATGTATTCAACCAATATAAATATTAATCAAAATGGAGGGTTTGGGAACGAGACGGATCGCGGACGTTATGGAAGCAGGGGAGGTCACTCCTGTGCACCCAGGAGGATTGACAAGGGCTTTCAACGATAGCTGCGTAGGCCAACGTTAAAGTCTCGCGGTGTGGGATACTCTGTACTCATTTTAAAAATCAAACTTTGAATCATAAACCTCTATTCTAACACGCTGGTCTATGAAAAACATAATAGTAGAAAAGTATTGTTTGGGGCAGAAGAGAGATAGGGGGAGGGAGGGAGGGAAAGTGAGAGAGAGGGAGAGAGAGAGAGAGAGAGAGAGAGAGAGAGAGAGAGAGAGAGAGAGAGAGAGAGAGAGAGAGAGAGAGAGAGAATAAAACAACACAAAAAGTCTTCAGAAAAGCCAAGCTGTTGACTGGACTAAGTACTCTTTCTCCAGCTAAAACAAGACTGAATGTAGGCCTATTGCCATGACATCTTGCCCGTGCTGGGAAAATCCTACCTGTGCCATTCACACGTGTCTTGTTGGCTGAGTTCAGGCTGCTGGAATGAAATCCGACAACTTATTGTATATCACATCATGGTACTCACCCATTTCATCGATGTCCTTGGACATGTTAAGGGACACGCCGATCAGCACCACGCTGAACAACAGCAACATGAAGGTCACAATGCCCACAGCACGTGCCACGCGCTTTCGTTGCCTAGTGACGGGGTCATCAGCCGCGTTGCCATTGGCAATCTTGAAACTGGCGGTAGTCGACATGGAGCTCTCCGCTTCGTCATCCTCCGGCTCGATCACGTGACAAGACAGGATCTCGATCCCATCATCCTCAGCCTGGGCCATGTCCCCCTTACATTACTTGATGGGGTTCACGTGAGGACTGAGGTGTTAGTGCTTGATTCTGAAGCGTGATGTTCGTATCCCGCAGATTTGCTGTCATGTTATCCAACTGCGGCCATAATCTTCTCATGCGCGTGAAGGATGATGGTTTCGTTTGTCATTTGTAAAAGTAGATTCGTATGCCAAATAATATGTTTCTTATCCAGAAGAGTTAGTTTCGAATCCAAGAGAAAAACTATTTTGGAATAAAGACCAGCTCGTTTGATCATTCTCCAAACGAAGAGATTCCCAAAGCGTAATTAAGAAGAATCCTAGTCCACACGTGACCAAACTGACAAAGAGGACGTAGAAATAGTTTCGTATCCATCATTCCATTTCTGTGGAAAGAACATCCTGTAACAAATTTCCTGTTTTATTTGGGAAGAGGAGGAGGAGTGTTGAGGAATTGGATTATAAAAGTTTATATTAAAGTATTTAAACTAATGCTTTACATCACTTTTTCATAAACATAATGGTCTGAAGGAAAAAATACACCAGAACGCACTTTACTCCGAAGTTGTCTACCTTTGAAATACCTTACCACTCACTGGGCTGAGACGTTTAATTTGTTTAATTTGCATGGATCGACTTTTGGCTGCCTGAGGTGATAAGAACAAAAATAGCTGATAATAACTCCAGTTTGAACTATCGAAACTACATGTGAACGAGTTAAAGAGAAAGAAGAAAGTAAACATTGAAACACGAAAACTATACTTTGATAAAACTGTTAATATTTCCACTATTTTAAATCTTTTTTCTAGACAAAAGTCCAGTACGTGCTTCCACTAAATATGAAATTTCCAGTAAATATCATTGTGTGTATTGAACCTCAGTAAACTGTGGCTCAAGATAGGCGTACATTTAATCCGAATCCCGATTAGTCTGAAGCGTGCTTTGAAGGGTTGGGTCATTCTATCAGTTCTTTTATTGACTGAATGACGGTGTTATTGATTGAATGGCGGTGTTATTGATTGGATGGTCATTCTTAGTTTACTCTGATGAAATTGAATGTTGCTTACATCGGTCAAATATACAACCTGTCTCTATAGTAAATAGTCCATGGGTTCACTGCCAAAAGATTTGTAATGAATGGGATGAGCGTTTAGCTCTCAACCCTGTCGTTTTCATCCCTTCATAGGATTATATTTAGATGTCTATGTAAAGCGCTTCAGTTAAAATGCACCGTCTATAAAATAAAGTTCAATAATCTTTTTCATCTCTCCCACAAGTAGACAAATTATAAAATGGCGTGACGATGATTACGTCGCTCGATTTTCATAAGTTTGGTTTTAACTTGGATGTCCAGCTAAAGTTCAAGTACATACCAAACTTGAACCAAAGCCCTCAAGTAGTTCGGGAGAAAATAGGATTAGAGAAAACAAAATTATGACGTCACCGTGGTGACATCACCCGATATGTTTGTTTTCTTTTGTGTTTATGTGGGGGAGGGGGGGGGAGGGGGGTAATCTGGTAGGGTTCACCATTTTCTCTAAATACCAAGTTTCAAAGAAATCCGACCATTAGTTTCAGGGAAAAATGCGCAAATGTCACCTCCGTACGGACCGACGGACTAAGCCCAAAACAATAGCTTCAGAGCTTTACAGCTCCGAAACTAATAACACACGACGCTGCCTTAAATAAAAAGTCCTAAAATAGCAATTGTCTTAACGCACCTCTTCCCTGCACACTGAATGAAGACTATAATATTGCTACGGGGTGCTGACAACAGCCTACCCTCAACCTAAACCGCTTTAACACAATTACTAACGGCATCACAGAAGTAAATCCAGTCCTCCACTCTCTCACTGCCCCACAGCGCTGCAGCAAAAGCAACGACTCTGAAGGGGGGCTCGATACATCACCATCAGTAGTAGCAGCAACCACCGATTTCGCTGAAAAGGCTGGTGCTGTTAGCCTGTCCCGTACAAGGGTACCTCTCTCTCTCTCTCCCTCTCTCTCTCTCTCTCTCTCTCTCTCTCTCTCTCTCTCTCTCTCTCTCTCTCTTTCTTTCTCTCTATTCGTGAAAAGTACATTTTGAGGCACTTCAATGTTGACGTACCATGTACCACCATTGATGTTTTTCTTATTACAAAGTAATAGTACGATTATTACAAGAGCTGTAGAGATGTTTACGTACTATGCAATGAAAACACGTAAAGAATTATTGAGTTAAAAGTAACTTAAAATATTGTTACTTTTCTTTGAGACACATTCTGTCAAATGACGCGTGTTTGTCATATTTATTTTTGTAACTTTTCAAATTTTGTTGGTGATTTTTTTTCTTTTCTTTCTTTTTTCTTTTCCCCATGCGTATATAGGCTGATGGCCTCGCATTAAAGTTTCCCAAGTTCTCTCTCTCTCTCTCTCTCTCTCTCTCTCTCTCTCTCTCTCTCTCTCTCTCTCTCTCTCTCTCTCTCCCATCACTACTCCACCCATCCCCCTCCATATCGCCTATGTATTTAATAATAATAATAATAACGGATTTTTATATAGCGGGTACTCCAGCCTATGACCAGACTCACCACGCTTTACATAGTCATTACATATAAGTACATGCACTCGATAAAACATCGCTTTCGCTACAATACACCAAAAGACAGAACAGTAAGGGTACAAATTATTTACAGTATAATAGTACGATTATTACAAGAGCTGTAGCGATGTTTACGTACTATGCAATGAAAACACGTAAAGAATTATTGAGTTAAAAGTAACTTAAAATATTGTTACTTTTCTTTGAGACACATTCTGTCAAATGACGCGTGTTTGTCATATTTATTTTTGTAACTTTTCAAATTTTTTGGGTGATTTTTTTCTTTTCTTTCTTTTTTCTTTTCCCCATGCGTATATAGACTGATGCCTCGCATTAAAGTTTCCTAAGTTCTCTCTCTCTCTCTCTCTCTCTCTCTCTCTCTCTCTCTCTCTCTCTCTCTCTCTCTCCCCATCACTACTCCACCCATCCCCCTCTATATCGCCTATGTATTTGTTCTTCTACTTCTAGACGTTTAACGAGGTTTTTTTAATGGTTGTTCGTTTAAGCTATAAAAGTGGACTGAAAATGAACATTGAGGTTTAACATCTATTTATATAAACGTTCTTATATAGCGCTTTTCCAGCTCAAGAGCTGCTCAAGGCGCTGACCGATACAGGATCTAACTCAAGCCGCCCGAGGCGCCAACTTGCAGCCTTTGGGTGCATCGTACTAACGCTCCAGACAACTGAGCACAATCCTGGGCAGCCAGGGACGGGGGCAGAAGGACCTATGTGCATGCTGGGTGTGTTATTGTCACCGGCACTCACCCGTCTAGGACATGAGCGTCAGGATATTTAAAGTCCGTTATGATCGAATGTATGCGACACACAGACTAGACCTCGGTTTATACTCTCATCCGACGGGAAGGAAACGGTTGGCGATAGGGCACAACGGGGATAACCATCCCAGGGAAAGAGGGGTAGGGACCTAAATCAAAACTGAACCACCAGAGCAATCTAGTCTGTGTCGCATACATTCCATCATAACGGACTTTAAAGATCCTGACGCTCATGTCCTAGACGGGTGAGTGCCGGTAACAAGAAAACACCCAGCATGCACCTTGGTAAAAAGTGCCATAATAATCAAAATTGATTGTGGGCATATACGGAAGAAGAATCATACTGCTAAAATAGACAGTAAAAAATGGCCACTTTTTGTTTCGCCCACAATAATGGCATTGAAACCTGGATCATCGGTGTGTCAGACCAACGCTACACCGCTGAGATACCGCGGTGGACTGTTTAACTCGGTGTTTTTTTTTAATTGGTTTGGTTTATTTATGTTCGTTAAAGTTGTTGTCAGAGCATCAGGCCTTGCAAAGACCATCCTGCAGGGCACGATGCAAGGAGGCAGAAGAAGAGGGAGACAGAAAAAGAGGTGGGAGGACAACATTCGAGAATGGAGTGACATGGCACTGAACGAAGTCATGAAGGTTGCTGAGGACAGAGAAAGATGGAGTACGCTGGTTAAACGATCATCTGTGTTGCCCCAATGACCTCCGAGTTACGGAATTTACGATAGGATAGGATAGGAAAGTTGTTGTTGTTGTTGTTGTTGTTGTTTTTGTTGTTGTTGTTGTTGTTGTTACAATCGTTGTTGCTGTTATTCAAGATTAAAGATATATTTATTGTCCTCATAAATCACAAGAAATGTTGTTGTTGTTGTTGTTGTTGTTGTTGTTGTTGTTGTTGTTGTTGTTGTTGTTGTTGTTTTAGCTGCTTTGATTCGTTTAATGAGGCTGGAATTCAACTGAAAACTGATGATTGTGTTAATAAAGTCGGGACAAAGCTTGGTCGGCTATCTTTAAAGAGCCTGGCGCTTATGTCCTAGACCGGTGAGTCCTAAGTGGTCCCAAGAACATGAATTTGATACAGCCAACAAACAACTTCGCCCCCCTAGTGCAAGATTGTTACCTGGGGGGTCAGACAATACGTTTAAGGCCTACTTGCAGGGGGCTGCATGGGTGGTTTGAGTTAGATCTTGTATTGGCCAGCGCCTTGAGCAGCTCTTCAACATATAAAAGCGCTATACAATAACCTATCCTATCCTATCCTGTCCCGTAACCCGAAGGTCGTAGGGGCACCACAGATGATCGTTTAACCAGCATACTCCATCTTTCTCTGTCCTCAGCAGCCCTGATGGCTTCGCTCAGTGTCAAACCAGTCCATTCTCGAATGTTGTCCTCCCACCTCTTTTTCGGTCTCCCTTTTCTTCTACCTCCTTGCACTGTGCCTTGCAGAATAGTCTTTGCAAGGCCTGATGATCTGGTAACGTGGCCATACCACCGAAGTTTCCGTTTCTTCACCACTGTTAGCAGGTCATCATGTTGTCCAATAGCTTGTGTGATGGTCTGTCGGACTTCGTCGTTGGTGATGTGTTGGGTATAGGAAATGCCCAGAAGTCTTCTGTAGCACCTCATCTCCATGCTTTGTATTCTTCGTTGGAGATCTGCTGTGAGGGTCCATGCTTCGCAAGCATATAGGAAGATGGAGATGACAAGGGAGCGCAGCAGTCTTACTTTGGAATGTAGACTGATGGTCCTGTCTTTCCAAATGGGCTTCAACCTTGTCAGGGCAGCAGTTGTTTGTGCGATCCTGGAGAGGACTTCCTGTCGGGACCCATTGTCTGATACAATGGCTCCTAGATATTTGAAGCTATGCACTGTGTCGAGGGATTGGCCTTGGACTTTGATGTCCGTATTGATGCCATTGGTGTTGTTGGTCATCATTTTGGTCTTCTCTGCACTTATTTCCATTCCATAGGCTTTGGAGGTGGTGTCAAGCCTCTGTACCAGCTGTTCAAGTTCTTGTTCCTCTCCAGCCAATCCATCAATGTCATCTGCAAAACGAAGATTGGAGATCGCTCTACCCCCTATGCTGACTGTGCCTTCATGGTCTGCAAGAGCATCCGACATGATGCGCTCTAGGAAGATGTTGAAGAGTGTTGGAGAGAGTAGGCATCCTTGACGCACACCGATTGTTGTTCTGAACCAATTCCCGATGGCTCTGTTGTGGAGGACTGCACTGGTAGCCTTGTCATACAGGCTTTTGATGACTTCAATAATTTTTGGGCTGATGTTGTACACTTTCATTGTTGCCCATAGAGCTGCATGCCAGACTCGGTCAAACGCCTTCTTGAAGTCTATGAACACATGATATAGATGTTGTTGGTGCTGTAGGTATTTCTCACAGATTATTCTGAGGTTGAAAATCTGCTCAGTGGTACTTCGCCCTGCCCTGAATCCTGCTTGTTCTTCAGCTATGATTTGTTCAGCTTGGGGTTTCAACCTGTTGAGTATTATTTTCAGGAGGACCTTGCTGGGATGGCTGATGAGGCTGATGGTGCGGTAATTTTCACACTCCTGAAGGTTACCTTTTTTGGGAAGAGTGATGACAAGCGACTGGGTCCATGGTATAGGCCACTCCCCACTCTGCCAGATCTTGTTACAGATAATGGTGAGGGCATCAATCATCGCTTCTCCTCCTGCTTGTAGCAGTTCCGCGGGTATGTTGTCCACTCCTGCTGACTTCCCTTTCTTTAGCGCTTGCACTGCTGCCTCAACTTCTTCCCGGAGAATTGGGAGGATTTCTTCTTCTTCTCTGTTCTCTGGACATGCTAGAACTGATGGGTCTCCATTTGGTGTATGGTTGTAAAGGTCAGAGCAGTACTCTGTCCATCTGTCCAAGACTTCTTGTTCTTCTGTAAGGCATATGCCAGACTTGCTTTGGATAGTGGAGACTTTGGGCTGTTTGACGCTTGTCAGTCGCTTCACAGTCTGGTAGGCCTTCTTGCTGTTGTTCTTGTTCAGACTGTTCTCTATTTCCTGGCATTGATCTTCTATCCAGTTCTCCTTTGCTGTGAGCATGCCTTTTCGGATGTCATTGTTGATTTTTTCGGTAGACATCAGCTCCCTGTGAGGTGTTCTTTTTCTTTTTCATCTCTCTTCGTTTATCACACAGATCCAAAAGTTCAGGTGTGATCCACAGCTTCTTCTTTGGTCGGTGCTTGCCAAGGATCTCAGTGGCGGCATCTGTCACAGCTGAGTTGAAGGTGGTGGTCATGGTGTTGACATCTACTTCACCAGCCCCCAAAATGAGCAGTGGTGCAAATTTCCCTCCAATTGTGGCCTGAAATAGTTCTGCCACCTCCGGGTCTTGCAGTTTGTCCAGGTCGAACTTCAGTCTAGTGCACTTTGCTGTATTTACTCTCTTCAAGTGGAGCCGGAAAGACATCATCACGAGATCGTGGTCACTTCCGATGTCTGCTCCTGGAAAAGTACGTGTCCTGCCAATGTTGATGCTTGATCTGAAGCGTTTCTTGACCATGATGTAGTCTATTTGGTTGTGATGCTCCCCGCCAGGACTGTGCCATGTCCATCGTCTGGAGTTATACAATAACACCGAATAAATATATAAATAAATATTGCCATACTTTTGGACCGTACGCGCACACGATGATATGGGAGAGCACCTGGAGGTAACTATTTTTTAATATTTTTTTTAGTATTTACGCAAAGGATTGGAATCTTTACTACTTCGATTATTAAATATATGGGAGGTTACTGTTACGTAACTTATTCTTTTATTCTTTTTTACGCATTTATCTACCTTGATTTGTTATTCTTAATAGGTAAAATTCTCACTTAGCATGCAATCGTAATTCTGGAATGGAACGAGATTTGGATGAAACTTCCGGTTTAGCTCAATTTTCAGCTAGCTGAGAATTTCTTGCTTGTTATTGATGGTAACAATTTACGTTTACTTGCAAATTGAATTACATTTTCACGCTTTGTCTGATGCATCTATTCCACTGAATTTTACTTCAGATTCGGAGTGCGCTTTATGTAAAAGGTTTCAAATGCAGCAGCATCTTTCTGAAGTTCTGACTGAAATATTTCAATTTATTTGATCATGATCATGATGATGTAGAGATAAATAGTTAATGCTATCAACAATACGATAATAATAATAATAAGAAGAAGAAGAAGAAGACGTTATTCTTCATCTTCATCCATTAGACGGCCTCAATCATCAGGTTGATTACTCTGCCGTACTGAACGGGGTTTGCGTGGGGAAAAGAAAAAAAAAATTGATAGGAAGTGACAGACCTAAGACAGATGAGAATGAACTCTGCACTAAAAGGACACCTACTCTAAGTGGGTTTTACTTGCAGGGTACTACTTTTCCCTCTTCGCTCCAGGGAGCTAGCAAGTCCCAGTATGTCTTAACACAAAACTGGGCCCCCCCCCCAAAAAAAAAAAAAAAAAAATTGGGGAAAGAGATAGGGATGGGGACAATCTGAGCCTACCTACTCTATTTAACCTCTGGAAAACTATTTATAGTTGTGGCACTCGTGACTTAAAGGAGTCAAGAGTATCAGCAGTCACTGTTGTTTTGGGCAGCTCGTTCCAGTCCTTGATGGTGTTGGGAAGGAAAGAGAACTGGCGGTATTTGGTTCTACATTGAATTTGGGTGAGCTGTTGGGGGTGGCTTCTTCGCTGACGTGGAGGGGCTGGGACTAATTTGCTGGTGTCGACGACTGCCTCGTTGTTGAGTATCTTACGTAGCATGGCAAGTCTAGCGACCTTTCTGCGGTGTTGGAGAGAAGGCCATTGCAGTTTGTCGATCATCTCGGAGACACTAGAAGTGTTGTGGTACCGGTTGACGACAAAACGTGCTGCTCTTCTCTGGACTGCCTCTAATTTGTCGATGTTAGCCTCTGTGTGGGGATCCCATACCGTGCAGGCATATTCCAGTATGGGGCGGACGAAGGTCTTGTAAGCAGTCTCCCTGAGGTGGGTGGCGCTGACTTTGAGGTTGCGCCGGAGGAAGCCAAGGGTCTTGTTGGCTTTAGCACAGATGTTAATGATGTGCTTATCCCAGCTGAGATCTTGACAGATGGTAACACCTAGATACTTGGCAGAGGTGACAGTTTCCAGTGTGTGATCATGTAGTTGGTAGTCCGTTGGTTTGATGGTCCGCTTTCTAGTGATGGGGAGGGTGGTACATTTGTCGGGGTGGAAGGTCCATAAGTTAGGCCTAAACTTATTAACCCTTTCACTGTCAACGTTGGAGAATTGCATCGAGTTACAACTATTTGCCAGGCAGTATTTTATTTAGAGTGGTAACCCCCTTGGAATAACCTGACTGCCGAGGCTGTGGATGCTGGATCACTTAATGTGTTCAAGAATAGTCTGGACAAGTTATTTAAGGATAGCATCTACTCCACCAAATTAGAGTCTACAAAATTCTAAATTGGTAGGCACTGAGGCCAGGGGGTTGGATCTTGGGACCCTCATCAAGATCGATTATGAGAGCCAAAGGCTTTCTAGCCTGCATGCCAAACTATGCTATGCTATGCTAAATCTGGCTCACAAATGTTAAAACAAATTACAAAAATGTTTAGCTTGAACAGTATTAGAATAACTGGGTATTACATTTATGAATGGTAATTTAATTTTTTGTTAACAAATATGCTGTTTGGAAAATTATAACATTAAATAACCTTTTTATATCTTGTTTTTAACAAAAATTTTATTTATTTACTTTTCGTCTAAATGAGAGATACTGAGATAGTGAGAAAGAGAAAGGGTGGCAGTCACATCACATTTGTTGAACATTTGATGTGGGGATGTGTGTTGTTGCATTCCTTTCATTTATGTCCATGTTTAACGCATGCTGGCATGTGGTTGGGGTACGGGTGGGATGGAGAGCTAGGGGTAGGCTGCCACTATCTTTTCCTATCCTGTCCTATCCTATCCCCTAACTCAAAAGTCGTTGAGGCACCACAGATTATCGTTTAACCAGCATACTCCATCTTTCTCTGTCTTCAGCAAACCTCATGGCTTAGCTCAATGTCAAGCCAGTCTATTCTCAAATGTTGCCCTCTCACCTCTTTTTCTGTCTCCCTTTTCTTCAGCCTCCTTGCACCGTGTCTTGCAGGATGGTCTTTGCAAGGCCTAATGCTCTGGTGACTTGGCCATACCATCAGCTACTAACTGCCTCAAACTTATGAATAATGACATGTTCTGAGCTTTCCAAAGGAGGGAATATGTTTTGCTGATGGTTTAACTGTGCTGAGAAAAAAACATCACAATGATGATGACAAGATAATATGTCATTGGCATGTTTTGTCACATTTTTGTACGACGATTACTATCGTCATAAACAGTAAAGGGGTTAAAATTCAAGATGTTTCTAAATCATAGTAAATGAGATTTAACTCACCCACTCAACAATATTTTGCTTCACTTGAGGCAGGTTTGAAATTATTTTTGAAGAGATGTCTGCTTGATTATACTTTTATAGTCCTGAGTAAAAGCGGTTGAAGGATTACTTGCCTTTGCCTTGTTCCAGATTGTGTGACATACTAAGCAAACATCAACGCAAACTGCAAGTTGAGATGTGAGAGTTGTTGACAGCAGAATTTCCACCTTCCCACTTTTCTTATGTTGTAGTAGTCTTCTTGGACTTTACTTTATGTCTATCCTGGTAAGTTTTCAGTGCGGATTTGGTGTTCTTTTTTTTTTCTGTTTGCACTAAATTGCTGCATACACATCTTTAATGTACATAATTGAATTGTTGCATTAGAATGATATTTGGGGATATTTTTTATCTTAAATATAACTTAAAATTTTATTTGAAGTAAAGAAGCAAACATGGTTGCATTTTGATTGCAGCCTTATTTGTGTCCGTTTCTTTATGGCGTCTAAATGAAATGATGAAAATGACAAGCGTTAAAAAAGAAAAACATGTGTTTTTTAAAATACGTTATTAACCTACTTCTATTTAGAAGCTCAATGTCACACTGACAACAATCAATCCTCTTTTCAGAAACTCTTCTCAGTAAGTGCTTTATTTTTGGTGTTGGCTGTTCAACAACATTTTGGCACATTAGGGGCCATGAAGCTTTGGTATGGCTCTCTCTCTTGAAACGTGGTCTGCTAAGGGTGGGTATGAAAAAAAGCCTAAACTAAGAAATCATAACGCTATGGGCTTAATTCGTTGGGACAAGCAAACAGTAGATACTTTAAACTAACGCTATGTGACAGTAAAACGAAAAAAGGTGAAAGGTTTGCATTTGTAGTGTTTGATTTGGGTACAAAATGCACGATTTTCCAACAGTCATTTTGTTACATGTGCTTCAGGCCACTTTATTAAATTATCAACACAACATCACTTTACTTCAAAACACTAAAACAACGATTGTATCGTAATTTGTGATACCTAGGCTTGCAATTAGACTATCGTGGTTACAAAATTTGAGCTCTGTTTAAAATAATAATATAATTCAACTGTTTGGTCTTCGTCGTAACTGTTTGTGTCCACTGTGTGTGTACTTACAAATAGAAGTGCGGATGAATTTCTATGCAAATTAGTGACCCAGTTTTAGGTAGTTTCACAAAATAAATGTTAGGAGCATTTAGATTGCAAGTAATTGGATCATTATCGAGAAGAGTAAATAAAAAAGAAAACGAAGTTGCGTAACTTGTACATTCGTGTCTCCAAATCACGTTACGACGACGACAATGGAGGGACTATATTTTTGACCTCCGAGTTCACAAATCTTGAATGAACCAGTGGTGTGCGATGCGGAAGGACATTGTGAGTAACTACCGTGTACCAGTTACACGCTATGCTCCCACGTTTGATGAACAAAGCAATTTCTGCATGCCGTGTCCACAACTTTGGTCCGTGTTACGAAGAAGATTCAAAAGTGATTTGTTCCAGTCGACGCATTGCAAACTCGTGAAAGTGAAGATTTAGCAGGTAAGTGTAATTGTTCTTTGCAGATATTGAATCAGAAAGTGGAGGCACTGTGGTCTAATGGTAGTGCTTCGGCTTGCGGATCGGAAGGTCCCGGGTTCGAGCCCTGGCCGGGCCATTGTGTTGTGTCCCTGGGAAAGACACTTTACTCCTGTTTTCCTACTCCTTCGGATGAGAGTATAAACCGAGGTCTAGTCTGTATCGCATACATTCCATCATAACGGACTTTAAAGATCCTGACGCTCATGTCCTAGACGGGTGAGTGCCGGTGACAAGAAAACACCCAGCATGCACCTAGGTCCTTCTCCCCCATCCCTGGCTGCCCAGGATTGTGCTCAGTTGTCCGGGCGTCAGACCATGCGCCCAAAGGCTGCGGGTGGGCGTCTCGGGCGCCTTGAGTTAGATCCTGTATCGGCCAGCGCTTTGAGCAGCTCTTGAGCTGGAAAAGCGCTATATAAGAACGATTAAATTAAATTAAAGATTAAGCTGTCTTTTTTCAATGATAACCGGGATTATCTGGCTAGTTATTTTTGTGAAAAGTCTTGGATGGCCTTCCTATCGAAACGTGATCTATTTTTGGACACAATCAAAGTTTATTTTGATTCGCTATTTACGAGTTTCCCACTAAAGGAAACACTTTGGAATTGTTCATTGATGTTTTACGTATCCTGCTTAGTTTTTAAAGTCAGGTTTGGAAAGTAGTAATTGGCTGAAAATGATTTGTGTACCACTTTGTTGCAACATGGACACAAAAACAAGGAGTCCATGTTACAAAAAAGTACATAGTTTCTTATGAGTTAAAAATTAAATTTTAATTGTTATATCTTTTTGCTTACATGCATTTTCAAATGCAAAATGATGTATACTTTCAAAGATTTTGACTTTGCTATGATGCTTAATGAAATGTTGGTTGCATAATGTTTAGTGTGACATAGTTGTAACATGGACACAAATGAAAGGTTGATGTTACTCTTCGGGAGTAGGTGTGCATTAAAGATAATGTTCTCACATGTGCTTTTGCATTTCCTTTGAACAGGATTTACTTGTGTGTGATTATATTTCATCTTTTTTTTTTTTTTTACATCCATGCTGGAGAGTGAAGATGGTTCACAGTTCAAGAAAAGGCGGCGGCTTCAAGAAAAGTCTTCGACTGCTCCTGCAACTCCTTCAGGGGACTCTGTGAGTGTGGTTATTGCTTCGGAGGCTCTCATCACCTCCCTGAGGGACTCTGGGGAGTTTTAAGCATAGACCCATGTCCCTGACGAGCTGGGTCACAGTGGAGGACATCTTCCAGAGCATGGGCCATCCTTTCATCAACCAGCGGGATCAGCTGAAATTTGCCTAGCTGTTTTTTTCTTCTTACGTTTTCTTCGCCAATTTTCATGCCTCGCTGCGAATAGTTTCACTATTAAACTTCTGTACTTTGTGTACACATTGTGTTTGTTGTTGTTATTAGTCATTTAAAGAGTTCAGTAATTGGTGTGCCTCCATATCTGTCTGTCTTCTGTTCTTTTTATCTGTTGTGTCTCTGTTACAACTTTGATGGTGTCCATGTTACGACTGAAATAACAAATCACTAAGTTACCAAATTCATCACAATATATGCCACCTTTCCCTTTTAAGTTTTGCCACAGGAAAGCATATCTGTTGGGCAATCAATTTCAGTAATTGGTGTGCCTCCATATCTGTCTGTTTTCTGTTCTTTTTATCTGTTGTGTCTCTGTTACAACTTTGATGGTGTCCATGTTACGACTGAAATGACAAATCTCTAAGTACCAAATTCATCACAATATATGCCACCTTTCCCTTTTAAGCTTTGCCACAGGAAAGCATATCTGTTGGGCAATCAATTTAATATTTTATATCTTTTTTTCTGGTAAATTTGGCAATGTGAGGGAAAAGATTCTGACGCGTAAAATTATCAGGTCCACCACACGTTTTTACAAAATGCTGTCGAACATCAAATTTCATAAATAAGTGACTAGAATCATCTCAGATTGTGTTAAATACCTTCTTTCATTGTGTTTCATGTATATTTTCCCTGAAATGGCTCTTTAGTGCAATACATTTAACCTCACTTTAGTGTCCGTTGTTACAACCGAGATGTGTCTCTACTGACATATGAAACCATCATTTTGCCCACAGTGGACAGTCTTCTCGCTCTGGTTTCATTACAGATGGCTAGTAACATCATTTTTTAATCAGAAAAAGTGCTTTGCACTAAAATATTGTGATTTTTATTTTTTGCCTCATATGTAACTGAACTGTGCCACGTTTCAAGAGAAAGAGCCGTATCCATAATCATCACAAACAATGTCAGCGAGATCAGAGGCAATCTGTTTAATACATTTAGTTTTAAGTCGGTCTTTGGGGTTCATTAATAAATAAATATATATGTTTGTATAGCTAATAGAGCTATAGTATGTGTTGTTGATATTAATTTATGGTTTACACAGGGGAATTTGAAATCTATTTCTATACTAATGTAGTTGTTGTAAGTATAAATAATCTTGTGTAGTTTTGATATAAATGTATCACTTATTTACAAAGTAAATAGCAATATATTTGTATACTGTTCTATGCAAATATGATTGTTGTAACTAAAAGGGTTTTGTTTTTTAATCTAATATTATTTGTAGTCTGAAATTAACTTGCTGTAATTTGAATTCACTTATATATTAAATTTGTTTATCTTTCTTATTTTCCCCAGCTTTTAGTTTCTCATCTTATAAATTCCCAACTAATTGCATGTATTTTAGTGTGTGTGTGTGTGTCAGTGTTCCCGATTACGCACAGTAGTGCGTCAATTACGCACAAAATATGAAAAATGACGCAGGAAAATTTGCATGTGTGCGTCCTGTGGACGCACACATTTTTTTGGAATTGCTGAAGTCATAAATACGACCAACGAGTGGCGAACTAATTCACGGCATAATCAGAATCAGAACCCAACTGAGACTGCCATTGCAGACGATTAAAGATTGTGTCTGGAGTTGTCGTCCTTAAAAATCGCATGCGCGCGCTTTGTAAACTTCCTCCAAGCAATACATTCACTGAACAAAAGAAATCTTCGTTAATCCATTTTTTGATTCTATCATACACGATCATGTCACTTCTGACTTGGTTGACTGGGCCCAAAACCCGTTCATCCACCGATTTGGGGACTCTCAAAATTTGCACAAGGACTCTTAAAATTTTATACCTGGGAGTCCCAAGGACTCTCATTTTGTGTGTGTGGAGGGAACACTGTGTGTGTGTGTATTTGTGAGTGTGTGTTTGAACACATATATATGCTTGTGCAGTAGCCACTTTGTGTGTGAAAGTTGTTGGATTGTTGAGAAAGTGATGCCATGCTATGATTGGTGTTTTGTTGTGCAGTTTTGATGGTCCTAGTAGTGGTAGTTTGTTTTGTTTTATGTTTGTGTTGACCAGTCAGCCAGAGAATTTGTATCACTATCACAAATCATCACATCATCATCATCACCCCTGTTAGTCGCCTCTTACGACACGTCGGGAAACGTTGGGTCTATTCTAATCAGTGCCCGAACCCACAGAACCTCAGAATAATTTGCGAGAAATACCTACAGCACCAACAACATCTATATCATGTGTTCGTAGACTTCAAAAAGGCGTTTGACCGAGTCTTGCATCCAGCTCTGTGGGCAACCATGAGAGTGTACAACATCAGCCCTAAAATTATTGAAGTCATCAAAAGCCTGTATGACAAGGCTACCAGTGCAGTCCTCCACAACAGCGCCATCGGAAACTGGTTCAGAACAACAATCGGTGTGCGTCAGGGATGCCTACTCTCTCCAACACTCTTCAACATCTTCCTAGAGCGCATCATGTCAGATGCCCTTGCAGACCACGAAGGCACAGTCAGCATAGGGGGAAGAGCAATCGCCAACCTCTGTTTTGCGGATGACATTGATGGATTGGCTGGAGAGGAACAAGAACTTGAACAGCTGGTACAGAGGCTTGACACCACCTCCAGAGCCTATGGAATGGAAATAAATGCAGAGAAGACCAAAATGATGACCAACAACACCAATGGCATCAACACGGACATCAAAGTCCAAGGCCAATCCCTCAACACAGTGCATAGCTTCAAATATTTAGGAGCCATTGTATCAGACAAAGGGTCCCGACAGGAAGTCCTCTCCAGGATCGCACAAACAACTGCTGCCCTGGCAAGGTTGAAGCCAATTTGGAAAGACAGGACCATCAGTCTACATTCCAAGGTAAGGCTGCTGCGCTCCCTTGTCATCTCCATCTTCCTATATGTTTGCGAAACATGGACCCTCACAGCAGATCTCCAACGAAGAATACAAAGCATGGAGATGAGGTGCTACAGAAGACTTCTGGGCATTTCCTATACCCAGCACATCACCAACGACGAAGTCTGACAGACCATCATACAAGCCATTGGACAACACGATGACCTGCTCACAGTGGTGAAAAAACGGAAACTCCGATGGTATGGCCACGTCACCAGATCATGAGGTCTTGTAAAGACCATCCTGCAAGGCACAGTGCAAGGAGGTAGAAGAAGAGGGAGACCGAAAAAGAGGTGGAAGGAAAACATTCGAGAATGGAATGGTTTGACACTGAACGAAACAATCAGGGTTGCTGAGGACAGGGAAAGATGGAGTACGCTGGTTAAACGATCATTTGTGGTGCCCCTACAACCTCCAAGTTATGGAATAGGATAGGATAGGATCACACATCAATACACTT
The DNA here is from genome assembly GCA_036898135.1 of Oncomelania hupensis. Lineage (NCBI taxonomy): Eukaryota > Metazoa > Mollusca > Gastropoda > Littorinimorpha > Pomatiopsidae > Oncomelania > Oncomelania hupensis. The sequence continues at coordinate 4,643,912 of CM072525.1, read as the reverse complement.
TTATTTAAAGATCAGCATCCCATTTTGTATCAAATAGTCCTCGCAAATTGTATCAGCCAAACAGATTTTTGATTATGTGCAGCTTTTGTATATTCCTGTATTTTCTGCTCTATCTACTCTTCCCGCCCCCCACCTGTGATGGTCATGTTGTGACATTGCTGGAATGATACACAATCCTTTGTTGTCCCCATAAACATTGACCAGGACATTTCTTGTGCAATGTCCAACAAATGTAATATGCGTGGGTTGTTGCTTGTTTCTTTGCTGCGCCAGGTGTAGTTGATTGAACACACTACACAGTTCTAATCTTTACTCAATACTGTACAAAGTTTACTGTAATTTTGGGCAATTGTGTTTGATTGGTAAGTGAGCCGACAACGTTACCCTGCCCTAATTGATATGATGCTCTCTAATACCCTGTCTTATTTGGAAAGTTTGGGGAAAGTTCGTGGAGGTTCAAACACTTTTTTTGTTGGATGTTCTGAGATCCAGAACCTAGGTTGCTGAATCATTTGTACAAAAAAAGGTTAGTGAACCTAGGTTGTGGATCTAAGAACCTTGAGAAAAAAGTTGTTGAACCTCCACGAACCTTGCAATTAGGCCAGGCTACAAGGAATTTGGAAAATAGTTTTATGCGAATGATTAGGTCATGCGCAACTTACATCCACAATATAATTGCATGCTCACATTGGTGATGTAATGAGGACAAATATGTCTAAATACAATGTCTTAACGATGATAGTGTTTGCTTATTGGGTAGAGGGGCATGTCACCCTTCAATAATGGTACAGGACGCAGTCAATATAAAATTTTCAAAAATAAAAATTCGATTTTCTTTCCGTCTTCTAATAGCGATCTTCCTGCCTTTACACCACCTGTTTGAGTGATGGATGTGTGAGGGTGGATGAGAACGGTGAGCGTGTATGTTGGTATAGGTCGCCGCGCTTTGAGCCTGAATGATTTGGGGTAAGGCGCGTATAGCATCCTGTATTATTATTATTATTATGCTATTGGGCAGGATTGGGTCAAGTGTATCCATGTATTGCATAGTCAGGAATAGCACTTGTCACACAATTACAGTATTGATATACAGTAGATAAACAGTCGATGCAAAATGTTGGAGCTAGTCAACTCAAAATGTAGAAGTATGCCTCAGTACCTTAATGCAAATTTGAAGTACAGAGGTGGGGGGCAGGGGGGAAATTGTAAAATTTCACAGCAGGATCTTAACACAAATTACAAGTAAACAATTTTAAAAACCTTTCATGGGGATAAAGAATGTCCTTTTTTAAAGTTTAATAGTAAAATAAAAATAACATTGAGAAATAACGCCCTATTGAAAATGTTATTAACGGCCCAATTGCGGGAAAAGGCTACCGGCTGTGTGCCGTCCATGGCTTGACATGTAAATAGTCTGTACATTTATATCTGAGGTGGAGGGGGGTGTGTGGGGTAGGGGGAAGGGGCGGGGGCTTTTTTTGTATCTAATTATTTTTACATAATTATTTTGCATTAGTTTCTACATTATTTTACTGATATTTTATTTCTGCAACAGGGATGAGGAGGGTCATGTCTTTTTTATCCGATCATTGTATTAATTATTGTTAGATGTAACAATTTTTTTTTAGTTTACATTTTTAAATTTGTATGTTGAATTCTGAGATTTTATTACCTTATTATTATCTAATATTCCATTTGTATTTTAAAATTAATACTTTTTATTATGCATGTGAAGTGTATTGTATATGATTTTCCCTTGTATAATTTTGCGAGTATGGTTGGTGTAAATGCTTGCATACTTTGTTTTTATTGTTCATATGTCTGTTTTGATCGGTGTACTATCTTATCTAATATATATCTTATGTTAAGAGTGGTGAGCCCAGCCCTTAGCGAGAGTACCACGCCATACAAGCCTACTTTATTATTATTAATATTATTGCTTAGAACTTTGGTCAGTGATAGTACTGTATTGCATTTGCATGAAACAAACTGACTGTCATCTTTACAGTGGCACAATGTAATTGCTGACCTGTGATTTTATCTGTAAGTGGCCACAGAAGACCGTAATGACCCATCACCAGTCTTATGTCATCACCTGACAGTCTTATGTTATCTTATGTCATCATCTGACAGCCATTTGTCATCATCTGACAGTCTTATGTCATCATCTGACAGTCTTATGTCATCAGCTGACAGTTTATGTAATCACCTGCTGGTCTTATGTCATCATCTGACAGTCTTATGTTATCTTATGTCATCAGCTGACAGACATTTGTCATCATCTGACAGTCTTATGTCATCACCTGATAGTCTTATGTCATCACCTGATAGTCTTATGTCATCACCTGATAGTCTTATGTCATCATCTGACAGTCTTACGTCATCATCTGACAGTCTTATGTCATCAGCTGACAGTCGTATGTCATCACCTGAGTCTTATGTCATCTTATATCATCAGGTCACTCACTCAGTGTCAGGCAATGGGCCATTGTGGGCTGCTGTGTTCACTAAAAGTCAAACCAGAGATCAGCAATTAAATTCTATCACTGCAAGGATCATCATATATTGTGTTTGATGCAAGGATCATGATATATTGTGTTTGATGTCAATGCAGTAGGATATAGTATAAAAAAAAAATTAAAGCAATTTTCAGTAAGGAGTTAGTTTTCAACCACTATGTACGCTATCACAGTGGATGAAGGGAGAACCATTAGTTGATTGTTTTTGTTGCTGTTTCATTATGTAACGTGTGCGATACAAAGATGAATACAACTGCAGTCCCTGTCAACATTGTACAGCTAATATCCAGAAAAATAAACCTAATCAAAATATTCCATTATGCTGGAGACTGCAAGAAGAGATTCACAAAGGAGAAAGAGAAAAGGCCAAAATGTCAATGTGCAGTCGCTGCCACTTGGCACCAACATTATACAAGGGGGTTGACCAGTAACTGCTGTCTTGGCTGGTAGATTTGTTGGTATCTGTTGCAGGTTAAATGTCCAACAATCCTGAAGTAGTGATTTGCTTTGTTTTCCAGCGCTGTGCCTGCTCCAAAGGTCAAATTGCGGAGTCCCCACCAGCACGAAAACCATTTGATCGCAATGCTAAAGCGCCTGTGGTAAGATCTGTAACACTGTAACACTCCCCTCCAACCCTTCTCTCCTCTTTCTCAGTTCTGTCTGTCTCTTATCTCTCTTTCTCTGTCTGTTTCTCTGTCCCTGTCCTTGCCAGGTCTTTCTTGCCCAAGACACACTGCATGATGAATAAAACCATTTACCCATACCGGATCGGTCGTCGCCAGGTTCAACAAGGACCGTGCCTTCTGTTGGCCACCAGGACGGAAGCAATAAGTGTGCTACTGATGGACAACTTAGCAAGATCCGCACCAAAAATAACATCGTCATAGGAACCTGGAATGTCAGGACCCTAAATGCGGAGGGAAAATTAGAAGAACTGGCCCACGAGATGGACCATTATCGATAGAACGTTTTTAGGGATCAGCAAACTGCGCTGGAAAGGCATAGGTGAAACAACGACCGACAAAGGCCACAAGCTTTATTTCAGCGGTAGAGATGACAGGCACGAACACGGAGTTGGATTCTTGGTCCACAAGATCATTCTAGCCACTGTCATGGGTTGCCGCCCAGTCTCCAGTAGACTCATTACCATCTGTCTGAGAGCAGTCCCTTTCAACATCACCATCATCCAGGCCTATGCCCCAACATCAGACTATGACGACAGCGAAGTGGAGGATTTCTATGAAAATCTACAGGCGGTCCTTGACCATGTGCCGAAGAAGGACATAGTCATAGTGGAAGGCGACCGGAATGCCAAGGTTGGCCAAGATGCGCACCACAACTGGGGGACACATGTGGACCCCATTTCAACAGCGAGACAAATGACAGGGGTCTGAGATTGTTGGAGTTTGCCATCAGTCTACATTCCAAGGTAAGACTGCTGCGCTCTCTTGTCATCTCCATCTTCCTATACACTTGCGAAACATGGACCCTCACAGCAGATCTCCAACGAAGAATACAAAGCATGGAGATGAGGTGCTACAGAAGACTTCTGGGCATTTCCTATACCCAACACATCACCAACGACAAAGTCCGACAGAACATCACACAAGCCATTGGACAACACAATGACCTGCTCACAGTGGTGAAAAAACTGAAACTCCGATGGTATGGCCACGTCACCAGATCATCAAGTCTTGCAAAGACCATCCTGCAAGGCACAGCGCAAGGAGGTAGAAGAGGGAGACCGAAAAAGAGGTGGGAGGACAACATTGGAGAATGGACTGGGGTGACACTGAGCGAAACAATCAGGGTTGCTGAGTTGCACTGTTGGATTGTTTTCAAACCTCAAAATTGTAAGGAATCAATTGTAATTTCCAATATTTATGTTATCTTGCTTACATTTTTTATTCTTCTACTTCTCCTTCTTCTTCTTGATGTAGGTCCTTGTCCTGTAGCGAGCGTTGTGGCCGCGTGGTCTAAGGCGGGACTAACTTGCCTTGTCCACAGGCTACAAACCCAGTGACCTCTGACAGGTGTGGGATCGATCCCACTTCTGGGCGTCATGTTTCTCCCAATATTATTTACTTTCTACTCGGGCAACGTCTCGGGGGATTTTCTCCAGGTACTCCGGTTTGCTCCCCCAGCAAAATTTTCAAAAACACAACTAATATTAGGTAGGTTGGATTTGGGCGCGCCACAGGCTGCGACTACACCTTCCCCAGGAGAGGCGGTACACAATTTCCTGATAAAATGGGACAGTAAAGTGTCAGAAATTTTAAAAATAAAAATCTATCCCCCTTTCCTGTGGGACGTTATCCCAGTCTGCCATATCACCAAAAGTTGGAGTAGATGTTAAATGTCAATGTTCTGTTCTTTGTCCTCTTCTTCCTCCTCTTCTTCCTCGTCTTCTTCCTCATTCTGATAAATTGTGCAGTTCCAGAAAATAACTTTCTTCTTTATTGGAATAAGGTTTTCTTAAAAGTCTATTTCTATTTCGATGGATCACACGTTCATTGAAAATTAAATGGCGTTGCGCTTGTAACGCACGGTGGCGTGGTGGTCTAATGGTAGTGCTTTGGCTTGCGAATCTGAAGGTCCCGGGTTCGAGCCCTGTCCAGGCCATTGTGTTGTGTCCCTGGGAAAGACACTTAACTCTCGTTTCCTACTCCATCGGATCGGAATATAAACTGAGGTCTAGTCTGTGTGCCGCATACATTCCATCATAACGGACTTTAAAGATCCTGACGCTCATGTCCTAGACGGGTGAGTGCCGGTAACAAGAACACACCCATCATGCACTTGGTGCTTCTCCCCCATCCCTGGCTGGCCAGGATAGTGCTCAGTTGTCCGGGCGTCAGACCATGCGCCCAAAGGCTGCGGGTAGGCGTCTCGGGCGGTTTGAGTTAGATCCTGTATCGGCCAGCGCCTAGTCTGGTCAAGTACGGCGAGATAAGTGTGCTATAAAAATCCTCAATAATAATAATAATAATAATAATAATAATAATAATAATAATAATAACTGATTTCTGGAAACTTCTTCAGTTCAAGTCACCAACTTTTCATGGTAACGTCCCCAGAATAACCCTGCCCTGTGTATTCCCAGGCCAGGATTACAAATTGCCTGTCACTAACTTCTTGTGTTGTTTTCTTTTTCAGATCTGTGTAAATAGGGACAGCATTAACAGTTATTTGGCAATAGGTAGCCTTGTTTCAATTGCCCACGTTAACCACATTTAGTAGTATTATTACGGTGCTTTTCTAACACATTTTTCTATTCAGAGTTATAAATATATTGTTGACACAGGGCTTATAACTAATCAGGTTGATTTGTCATTGCTGTATTAGTTTTTATTTGTGTGTAATAATCGTATGAGCAGATGTTTTTGTATGCCAGCATTCAGTAGTTTTCTATGCTGGAAAGTGTACTATACCATTGTGTAGAAACTGCACACATATCTACAAGAGCCCTTATGTAGGCTTTGCAGCCCTTGTGTAGGCTTTGCAGACTAAGAGGTAGTTTGTAAATGATGGTATCATTGAGTTTTACGTTGCCATATAGCAAGGCCTAGTTTGACATTCACCGCAAATAGTTTTGTGTTGTTTATACAGTCATAGTTGTTCTGATTTTGTTGTTATTGCTGTTGTTGTTGTTGTTATTGCTGTTGTTTTTATTGCTGTTGTTGTTCTGTTACTGTTGTCCTGTTGCTGTTGTTATGCCCCGGTGGGGGTGCCGGGGGTTTCAGTATAAATAGTATCCCCACTTTCTGGAAATTTAGTGCTTTAAATTCCCACTATCGCTGTCTTTCTCATTTGTTCTTTCTCATTCTTGCTCTGTTCTATCAATCTGCTATACTATCTTCTTCTTCACTAGACCAGTCACCTACCTTTTTTCTTGAAAACTCTTCCGGGACAAGACTCCTTATTTGTGTTTGAGGTCTGTTGGATCAGCTTGGGAATATTGGACGCTTTCTGCCAGGTAGTCACTAGGGCTTCCTATGATGTTATTATTTAGCATTGTAGGCTTTTTATATTATTGTGTTTTGTTGATAATTTATAATGATGTTTGTATTCTATTTTGTTTTTGTAAATGGGGGTTCGATAAATTAGTATAGCCTCAGCGTCCCATGCGTGGGATGTCTTTATTGTAAAGTGACTGGCTGGTGGAGTGCTTTCAGTTTTACCACTAGGGTTGTTTCAGCAGATCTTTTATGCGGATCAGGGGTTGTCCGGTCCTGATTTGGCTCGGAAGAGCCCGCTGGACCTAAAGCAATAATCATGTAATGTAATGTTGCTGTTGTTGTCCTGTTGTTGTGTTGTCCTGTTGCTGTCGTTCTATTACTGTTATTGTTGGTGTCCTGTTACTGTTGTTGTCCTATTACAGTTGTTGTTCTGGTTTTGTTGTCCTGTTATGTTTGTAGTTGTCCTGTTACTGTTGTTGTTATGTTACTGTTGTTGTTGTCCTGTTACTGTTGTTGTTGTCCTGTTACTGTTATTGTTTTGGGTTTTGTTGTTTAAGTGGATTGGTTGGTTGTTTATAAAATCAGAATCACAATGATTATTGTGCCAACAAACAGCACACAAAATCTTCTCTCCTTGTACAACAATCATTGACTGTCAGTATGGAATAAAAAGTCAAGTCAACAAGCCTTTCCCCACAGAAGGGGAGGGGGAGAACAATCATTTTTATAATTTACTAGTGGTTTTGTACCCTGGCAAGCCATGGTACACAGGTTGCTGTTTGTGTTGAACAATGTATTTTGTTGCGATTTATATGTTTGGATTGATACTACCATATCCCCAAAATTGATACCTGAAAATGGAAAAAAAATAGAATACGGATGTTGAGGAATCGACCATCACCATATTGGTTGTTTGTTTTTTTTTTATTTGTTATTGTTAAATGTAATATTCCTAGATGGTTTAATAATAATTAATAATTGTAAAAAAATAAAATAAAAATTTAAATAAAAGGTTGTTAAAAAAATTGTTTATAAGATTTATTAGATATAATAATAAATGTTGTTTATAATAAATAATATTAATTATATTATTTAAATTTAAAAATTTTAATAAATGGTAAAAAGCCTAAATTAAAAAGAAAAATATCCGTATTTATTAAAAAAAAAACATTTAAAAAAATATTTTGTGGTTTGAACTTTGGTGTTTGCTTGGGGGTTGTTTTTGGTAAGCTAAGGCTTCCTAGAAAGTTGATTTTTTTTCTTTTTGGGAAAAATTGTTTTGAAATTTTTTTTTGGTGGTTTGGTGGTTTTGTTTTTAGTTTTGTTTGGAATTTTGTTTAGGAAATTGACGGTTAAAATGTGATAAAAGAATGATTTTACTTTTGAGGCGAAAAGGTCAAGTTTTTTGTATAGCCTGCCCTTGTTTTAGCGTCCATATATTTCTGACAGTTTATTTATTTGCTAGAAATTTAAAGTGAAATTAAACGATTTATCCCAGCATGATTGTTGTTTGTCATGAAATTTTGTCATGGAACAATTTTGTTTATGAGTTTTTGTCTTCTTTATCACTGATTCAGCGATTTTTTATCTCTTTTTGACAGATTTATCTGAAAATATTTTGAAATAGTCAAAAAACCACATGTTGGTTTGCTGTTATCTGTCTGTCGGTTATCCATGCCATAGCTCAAGATCCACTCAACGGATTTTGACCAACTTTTTAGGAACATTATCTAGATGTGTGCTCTACCTCCCATATTGTTTGCTCTACTTCAAAGGTCAAGGTCACAGGAATAATTTGTGCTAAACACATTTTGGTGAATCTCAAACGTTTTGAAGCGATTTTTCTGAGTTTTGATATACAGGTATTTAAATCAGTAGCAGTCATGTTGGTCGTTTTGTGCACAGCTCCAACTTTGACTTTTGTGTACAAAATACACTGTTTGCTTTATCTCCAGAATGACTGAACCGAAATTCATCATTTTTACTTTGCAGGTACTTTTAACCACTGCCATGCGTGCTAACAAATGTGTATTCCTACTTTCTCAAAGGTCATTGTGCTTCACCCTTTTGTAAACATGTTTTGCGCTGTATCTAAACATTGGGTCAGCTGATTTTTCTCATTGTTTGCTTGCACAAAGTTGAAATAGTGACCCATCATCTCTATCCTGTCCTATGACCCATCATCCACAACATATTCGAAATATTCAGGATAAAAATATTATTTACTGGATATGAATTGCAAAATCATTAATTTACTAATGTATATACATTGGATGTTTTTTGTAAAAAAACAACAACAACAACAGTCAGTACAGATTATTTACTAGATTTAATAGATTGTTTCTATGAAGCATAAATTAAGAACATGGAATATTATACATATGTATAAATTCAGAACATTGAATTACATAATTATATGAGATATCATGAATCATGAAGATTATTTTACAAGGATTGGTTAGTAGTTATATTGGACGTAATTTGTATAATTTCTAATTATTTTACAAATTTGATTGTTTAATTGTTCAGTTGTGTGTACTTTGTTAATCCCTTTTTCCCTTCATTATGACCATTCATTATTTGTTTAATATTTCCCCCTGCTCCCATCAAGTCTAAAATCACTTAGGTGAACAGACATTAAATTAAAGAAACAACAACAACAAAGTGACCCATCATCTCTATTACAGACCTGATAGTTCTCCGCGAAATCGCGAAAACGAAAAAAAAAGAAAAGAAAAAAAAAAAGCGAAACAATTTGCGCACACTTAAAATTTTTGTTGTTGTTGTTTTGTATCGGAAGACGAAAGTTGCTTTACTCGCTTCCGGTTTTGCGGCGCCATACTTTGTTTTGGAATAGTGGTGCAGCGTTGACTGTTTCTGTGTATATATTTTCGCCGTTCAAGTTGTGGATTTGTGGACGTCATCAGACTCATTGGACTTCAAAATGTCTGTCACAAGGCGTGACATAGTCGCACGTTCCGCGGAAACCTCTCTTAGATCACTATCAGGTCTGTTATATCCAATCCTATGTCCCATCATCCCTATCCTATCCTATGACCCATCATCCCTATCCTATCCTATCCTATTCTATGACCCATCATCCCTATCCTATCCTATCCTATGACCCATCATCCCTATCCTATCCTATCCTATCCTATGACCCATCATCCCTATCCTATCCTATTCTATGACCCATCATCCCTATCCTATCCTATCCTATCCTATGACCCATCATCCCTATCCTATCCTATCCTATTCTATGACCAATCATCCCATGGTTTTCTTTTGCTTCTTTAGGGTAAGGCACAGTCACAACACTGCCAAAAAATTAACGCTTTTCAAAATGCTTTTTTTTATACGGCCATGTATGCCAGTGTCTGGAAATACATTTGAGTGGCTTGCACATCTTGTTTTATTCCTCTTCTTTAGCCTTGTACAGACTTTTTTTTTTTTTTCATTTGCATTTGCTTTACCTTTGGTTGTAAAATTACATCACAATCGGTATGTTGTGGTTGTTAGTTCCAGAGCTTTAAGCTCATCTCGGGAGCCATTGTTTGCGGCTTTGTCCATCTGTCCAACGTCAGGCATCCAGAGGTGGCATTTGCGTACTTTTCACTAAAACTAGTAAATGGATTTCTTTGAAACCTGGTATTTAGTTACAAAATAGTTAACCCTACCAGATGACAAAAAAATGTGCATATTGAATGACATCACAATGATGATGTGATAATTTGTTGTATTTTTTTTCTAATCCTCTTTTCTTCCAAACTGCTGGAGGGATTTGGTTCAAGTTTGGTTTGTACTTAGACTTTAGACAAGGTAAAACCAAACTTATGCAAATCAAGTGACGTAATCATCGTGATGTAAATTTTTAAAAGAACAATTTTAATTTTTAATTTAAAAACACAACTTTATTTGTAATTAGATCATACGGATGGCTTGAATCTTAAACAAAACTAGAGTATATTGCATACCTGTCAAGGGGTTTTCGGGTTGTGGTGTAGCAATTTAACAGAAAAACCATAGCAAATGAAGGTTCGGTGTAGCACTAATGTGAATCACGCGATTCGCAACAAAACTGGAAACTTCTGTATCCAATATAAACACACACATCCAATGTTTTTACAAATTTATTGTAAAATCTTGTTAATGCACAACACTTTAGCTATTACCATTATCATTATAAACATTTTCATGTACGTTTTTCAAAATAAAAGTGAAAATGCAAATAATAATAATAATAATAATAATAATAATAATAATAATAATATAAATAATAATAATAATATTATATATATAAACATACAGACATAAAATAAGCTAGGCAATCATTAAAAAAACAAACAAGGGAGACAATCACTGACACAGAAAAAGCAGATGAACCTTTTTCCCCCAAACAAATTTGTTTATTCACAAAACATGGTTTACAATGCCAAGAAAAGAACTATTAGCATTGCACAAAAGCTTATACCAATTAATTTAATAAAAATATAACTAAATGGCAGCTGATATAATATGAAAGTAATCAAAGAGAAATGAATAATGTTAATGACACAAAGACTGATCGTAGACTGAAGTTCTGAACGAAAACGTGTTGCGGAAGTGCGGTGCTTTTACTAAGTGTCTTTAAACCGGACTCGACCGGAACAGACTACTTTCGCGCGAAAACCCCCTTGGTTAAAAAATATTATCGTCACTTTTGAAAAATTGCGTAGCAGCTTTGTGATACGCCGTAGCAATGGGAAAATGTTTAAAATGCGTAGCGCTACGCAAAAATCCGTAGTACTTGACAGGTATGATATTGAGTGACTAACCGTGTGACGTCATCATGGTGATGTTATAAATTGTTTATTCTAATCCTATTTTCTCCAAAACTACTGGAGGAATTTGATTCAAGTTTTGTATATACTTACACTTTACCTATGCCTCCAATGTAAAACCAAAATTATTCATATCGAGTACTGTAATCATGATGAGGTCACCTATTATTATTAATATTTTTTTTACATTTCCTTTAAACTTTGTATGTAAATGTAATGAAAGTGTACAGATAGGTTGAACCTTAGTCACGAGTTACGTCATCGTGGTGACATAATATTTTAATTTTCATTTAGTTATTTATTTTGTGCACTTTTCTCTGAAATTAATGGACGGATTTCTTTAAAACTTGATATTTAGTGAGTTGATTAGTATGTGTTTGTGTGTGTTTCTGTGTTTGTGTGTTTTCTCAGTGTGGGTGTGTGTTTGTGTGTGTGTGTGTGTGAGAGAGAGAGAGAGCATGCGAGGGAACTCTGCACCCGTTAGTGTCCTGCACTTGTATTTTGTTGCTGTTTTTTGTTGACATTAGTTCACCAAATTGGACATAGTGTTGGAAAATAAATAACAAGTTGGTCTATTACTTCACATGTAACCGCAATGATCAGTTATTTTGGCAACTGTTATTTTGTTATTGGTTTGGTGTGACACTTACTCCTGCTCTTGACACTATATTGCACATTATCTGTGTGTATTCATGTAGATATATATTGATGGGTTAATAAAGCGTGGAAACAAGGAAGTGTTATTTACTTGTAAAAACGGACATCATTTGAAATCGAAAAATTAGTTGGGAAGAAATAAATAAATTAATAAGAATCGTCCTTGGGAGAAGAGTACAAGCCGGGGTCTAGTCTGTGCACACACACATTCAATCGCATGGACTTTTAAAAATCCTGATGCTCATTTGTTTGACGTTGAGTACATCAGCATGTACTAATTTTGACAATGAATTTGATTGGCTGTTTTATATAAGGATTGTTTTGATTGGCTGTTACATTGTAAAAATTGTTTCATTGCCCCCTTATTTGTAAGCATAGGTTAGATTGTTGAATTTGTAAGAATAATTTTGTTTGGTTATCAGTGTGTAACACTTGTTTTGATTGGCTAATTTTGTGCAGTCTGTTGCGAAGGTTGCGGTGACCATGAACACCAATACTTCATCTTGTACGGAGGTGGTGAACATTAATTTTGAGAGATGTGCAGCTGCCTACTCATTACACACTGTTATAGGTATGTAGCCAACAGATTGATCTGAACGTCTCTATTACAGGTATGTAGCCAAGAGCAAAGTTAACTCCGATGGGGTACAGAGCAGGCATAGTCTTTTGTGCGCAGTGCTTTCCTTTTTATCGTATTTCATCTTTCACTTTCTAAAGGACGCACGACTAGCAACGCCAGTGAGTGGACGATTTTATAAAGTGTATTACTATTTGGCAATATTCAACGGCGTGCGGCATGGTGCACATCTTGACGTCGCATTCAAAGTCATCTGCATTCAGGACTTTACAACAGACCATGGCAAGGGGAATTTCGGCCCCTTTACCTTCATGCCGGAAATGCATTTCGATTAAAAAAAAAAAAAAAACAGAATGCCACTGCATGGTGAATTCCTCTTAAAGGAAGAAGATGAAGGAGGGAAAGAAGAGGAGGATGAAGAAGGACAAGAAGAAGAATGGCAAGGACTAGAAGAAGTAGAAGAAAAAGAAGAAGAAGAAGAATGGCAAGGACTAGAAGAAGCAGAAGAAGAAGGGCAAGGACTAGAAGAAGAAGTAGAATGGCAAGGACTAGAAGAAGAAGTAGAAGAAGAAGAAGAATGGCAAGGACTAGAAGAAGAAGAAGAAGAAGAAGAAGAAGAAGAAGAAGAAGAAGAATGGCAAGGACTAGAAGAAGAAGAAGAAGAAGAAGAATGGCAAGGACTAGAAGTAGAAGAAGAAGAATGGCAAGGACTAGAAGAAGAAGAAGAAGAAGGGCAAGGACTAGAAGAAGAAGTAGAAGAAGAAGAAGAAGAAGAAGAATGGCAAGGACTAGAAGAAGAAGAAGAAGAATGGCAAGGACTAGAAGAAGTAGAAGAAGAAGCAGAAGAAGAAGAATGGTAAGGACTAGAAGAAGTAGAAGAAGAAGAAGGGCAAGGACTACAAAAAGAAGAAGAAGAAGAAGAATGGCAAGGACTAGAAGAAGTAGAAGAAGAAGAATGGTAAGGACTAGAAGAAGTAGAAGAAGAAGAATGGCAAGGAGTAGAAGAAGCAGAAGAAGAAGAATGGCAAAGACTAGAAGAAGCAGCAGCAGAAGAAGAAGAAGCAGCAGCAGAAGAAGAAGAAGAATGGCAAGGACTAGAAGAAGTAGAAAAAGAAGAAGAAGAATGGCAAGGACTAGAAGAAGTAGAAGAAGAAGAAGAATGGCACAGACCAGAAGAAGTAGAAGAAGAAGAAGGGCAAGGACTAGAAGAAGAAGAAGAATGGCAAGGACTAGAAGAAGAAGAAGAAGAAGAAGAAGAATGGCAAGGACTAGAAGAAGAAGAAGAAGCAGCAGCAGAAGAAGAAGAAGAATGGCAAGGACTAGAAGAAGTAGAAGAAGAAGAAGAAGCAGAAGAAGAAGAATGGCAAGGACTAGAAGAAGTAGAAGAAGCAGAAGAAGAAGAATGGCAAGGACTAGAAGAAGAAGAATGGCAAGGACTAGAAGAAGAAGAAGAAGCAGAAGAAGAAGAAGAAGAAGAAGAAGAATAGCAAGGACTAGAAAAAGAGGAAGAAGAATGGCAAGGACTAGAAGAAGAAGAAGAAGAATGGCAAGGACTAGAAGAAGAAGAAGAAGAAGAAGAAGAAGAAGAAGAAGAAGAAGAAGAAGAAGAATGGCAAGGACTAGAAGAAGTTGAAGAAGAAGCAGAAGAAGAAGAAGAATGGCAAGGACTAGAAGAAGTAGAAGAAGAAGAAGAATGGCAAAGACTAGAAGAAGAAGAAGAAGCAGAAGAAGAAGAAGAATGGCAAGGACTAGAAGAAATAGAAGAAGAAGAAGAAGAAGAAGAAGAAGAAGAAGAAGAAGAAGAAGAAGAAGAAGAAGAAGAAGAAGAAGAAGAATGGCAAGGACTAGAAGAAGTAGAAGAAGAAGCAGAAGAAGAAGAAGAATGGCAAAGACTAGAAGAAGAAGAAGAAGAAGAAGAAGAAGAAGAAGAAGAAGAAGAAGAACGGCAAGGACTAGAAGAAGTAGAAGAAGAAGAAGAATGGCAAGGACTAGAAGAAGTAGAAGAAGAAGAAGAATGGCAAGGACTAGAAGAAGTAGAAGAAGAAGAAGAAGAAGAAGAAGAAGAAGAAGAAGAAGAAGAAGAAGAAGAATGGCAAGGACTAGAAGAAGAAGAAGAATGGCAAGGACTAGAAGAAGTAGAAGAAGAAGAAGAAGAATGGCAAGGACTAGAAGAAGAAGAAGCAGAAGAAGAAGAAGAAGAAGAATGGCAAGGACTAGAAGAAGTAGAAGAAGAAGAAGAATGGCAAGGACTAGAAGAAGAAGAAGAAGAAGAAGAAGAAGAAGAAGAAGAAGAAGAAGAAGAAGAAGAAGAATGGCAAGGACTAGAAGAAGTAGAAGAAGAAGAAGAAGAAGAAGAAGAAGAAGAAGAATGGCAAGGACTAGAAGAAGTAGAAGAAGAAGAAGCAGAAGAAGAAGAATGGCAAGGACTAGGAGAAGTAGAAGAAGAAGAAGAAGAATGGCAAGGACTAGAAGAAGTAGAAGAAGAATGGCAAGGACTAGAAGAAGAAGAAGAAGAAGAATGGCAAGGACTAGAAGAAGTAGAAGACGAAGAAGAAGAAGAAGAAGAAGAAGAATGGCAAGGACTAGAAGAAGTATGGCAAGGACTAGAAGAAGAAGAAGAAGAAGAAGAAGAAGAATGGCAAGGACTAGAAGAAGTAGAAGACGAAGAAGAAGAAGAATGGCAAGGACTAGAAGAAGAAGAAGAAGTAGAAGAAGAAGAATGGCAAGGACTAGAAGAAGAAGAAGAAGAAGAATGGCAGACATGTAAATTATACAGGCAATATCTATCACTACTGGGCTATGCCACAAAATATCGATGGATTCTTGACTACTTTATTATTTATTATTATTATTATTTATTATTATTATTTATTATTATTATTATTATTTCTTGACTACTTACCTCAACAATCTTTTTTTTTATATAACAGAACCACAATAGGACATTGATATACAAACTGTTTAACAGATGTTGGTTGTAAACAAACTCAAACTACATCTTTCGAAAACTTGGTGTTCCATGAATTGACTCTTAGAGTTGGGGGGTTTCTGTATAAATAGTATCCCCACTTTCTGGAAGTTTTGTGCTTTAAATTCCCACTGTCGCTTTCTTTCTTTGCTCTTTCTCATTCCTAGTCTGTTCTAGCAATCTACTATAGTATCTTCTTCTTCGCTAGACCTGTCACCTACCTTTTTTCTTGAAAACCCTTACAAAACTCCTCATTTGTGTATGAGGTCTGTTAGATCATCTTGGGAATATTGGACGCTTTCTGCCAAATGGTCACCGGGGTTTCCTATGATATTATTTAGCAATGTAGGCATGTTCTGTTTATGTGTTTTGTTGATATTTTATAATGATGTTTATTTACTTCTTTTTTTTCTGAAGAAGAAGAAGAAGCAGAAGAAGAAGAATGGCAAGGACTAGAAGAAGCAGAAGAAGAAGAAGAAGAATGGCATAGACTAGAAGAAGAAGAAGCAGAAGAAGAAGAAGAATGGCAAGGACTAGAAGCAGTAGAAGAAGAAGAAGAATGGCAAGGACTAGAAGTAATAGAAGAAGAAGAAGAAGAAGAAGAAGAAGAAGAAGAAGAAGAAGAAGAAGCAGAAGAAGAAGAATGGCAAGGACTAGAAGAAGTAGAAGAAGAGGAAGAAGAAGAAGAAGAAGAAGAATGGCATAGACTAGAAGAAGTAAAAGAAGAAGAAGAAGAATGGCAAGGACTAGAAGCAGTAGAAGAAGAAGAAGAATGGCAAGGACTAGAAGTAATAGAAGAAGAAGAAGAAGAATGGCATAGACTAGAAGAAGAAGAAGAAGAAGAATGGCAAGGACTAGAAGCAGTAGAAGAAGAAGAAGAATGGCAAGGACTAGAAGTAATAGAAGAAGAAAAAGAATGGCATAGACTAGAAGAAGAAGAATGGCAAGGACTAGAAGCAGTAGAAGAAGAAGAAGAATGGCAAGGACTAGAAGTAAAAGAAGAAGAAGAAGAAGAAGAAGAAGAAGAAGAAGAATGGCATAGACTAGAAGAAGAAGAAGAATGGCAAGGACTAGAAGTAATAGAAGAAGAAGAAGAAAAAGAATGGCATAGACTAGAAGAAGAAGAAGAAGAAGAAGAAGAAGAAGAAGAAGAAGAAGAAGAAGAAGAAGAAGAAGAAGAAGAAGAATGGCAAGGACTAGAAGCAGAAGAAGAAGAAGAAGAATGGCAAGGACTAGAAGTAATAGAAGAAGAAGAAGAAGAAGAAGAAGAAGAAGAAGAAGAATGGCATAGACTAGAAGAAGAAGAAGAATGGCAAGGACTAGAAGCAGTAGAAGAAGAAGAAGAATGGCAAGGACTAGAAGTAATAGAAGAAGAAGAAAAAAAAGAATGGCATAGACTAGAAGAAGAAGAAGAAGAAGAATGGCAAGGACTAGAAGCAGTAGAAGAAGAAGAAGAATGGCAAGGACTAGAAGTAATAGAAGAAGAAGCAGAAGAAGAAGAATGGCAATGACTAGAAGAAGTAGAAATAGAAGAAGCAGCAGCAGAAGAAGAAGAAGAATGGCAAGGACTAGAAGGAAGAAGTAGAAGAAGAAGAAGAAGAATGGCAAGGACTAGAAGAAGAAGAAGAAGAAGAAGTAGAAGAAGAATGGCAAGGACTAGAAGAAGTAGAAGAAGCAGAAGAAAAAAAAAAGAGAAAAAAAAAAGAAGAAAAAGGTATGTAGCCAAGAGGTTTATCTTCACGTTTCTGTTATAGGTATGTAGCCAACAGGTTTATCTTCACATCTCTATTATAGGAATGCAGCCAACAGGTTTATCTTCACGTTTCTGTTGTAGGTAGGTAGCCAACAGGTTTATCTTCACGTCTCTGTGTTACACTCGGTTTGATGATGGTGTTTTTCTTTATCAGTATTTGATTCAGCCCCGATGCTGAAGTCCTGATAAGGTGTAACTCAGATTCGTTTATTCACACAGCCTGCTCAATCAGCATACAAGTCACAAAGTCGACGTATGAAGTTTTCCACTTTTATTCAGCACACATCAACAACTGCATACAATTCTCAACTCAACTCAACAACTTTCAAATTTACTTTCCAGCTTCACTATCAACAACAATCTGACTTTTTTAACAGTGCGGCGCTTATATAGTCTCTACATACACTGGAACAAACGAGAATAATCCTACATTAAACACCACAACCAATCAAAATTAATTTCATCATCACGTGACTCACGTCATACAACCTCATTTGGAATGGAAGCTTCCATGGTAACCAACAGAATAATCCACACGCTTCGATCGATAGTAAACAACTAATTCCCGAAAATTCTCAAACAATATCGACCAACTAAAAACACTAACGTTACACAAAGCCTCTACTAATAACAACGCAAAATCAAATCAAAGATAAATACACTCTATTACTGCATGCGCTGCAAAATAAAACGAAAAGATCTATGGCGCGCGTCACACACAACATCGTGCGCTTTTCATACGCACCATTCGCGTTTCAACGTAACATAACCCCCCACTCAAGAAGAAATTTACCTAATTTCTTTCAACAACGTTGAAACGTAATGCACAAGCAAAATACGGAATTAAAACTTATTTCAGACTGTCTGGATACTGTCAATGTTCACAGTTCATTCACACAGAGTCAAAGTTTCTCCATCCGCAAGTCTATCTGGATATTGTCAATGTTCACACTTTATCTACATAGAGTCAATGCTCTTTATCATCCGCAAGGAAACGACGCCCTCGTCAGTTGCGGTTGTCATCGGCCCAGGGTCAAAGACGATGATCACGAGGGGCTTTCCTGGAGTCGGTGCATCCTCCGTTGTCTCCTTCTTCCGTCGGGTGTCCGACGCAGTCGACGTTGTCCGCTCCCAGGATGCACTTGCTGGGTCTCACGATCAGGTTGGCTTCTTGAAGACGGTGGAACAGCTCCCTCAAGGTCTGCAGATGCTCCTTCCAGGTCTGGGTGTGGACTAGCAGGTCGTCCCAGTAACACACGACGTTGTCCATCCCTTTGAGCATCTTCCTCATTCCTCTTTTCAGGGTAGATCCGCTGTTGACCATGCCAAAGGGCATCCTCAGGCATTCGTACGTTCCATCAGGAGTCACAAAAGCAGTCTTTGGTATGTCCTGTTGACGCACGGGGACTTGCCAATAACCCTTGCTGAGGTCAATCTTTGAGAAGATTTTACTCCCCGATAGTTGGCGGAAGAGGTCTGCTGCGGTAGGCATCGGCTCAGGGTCGAAGACGGTGATCTTATTAACCTTCCTGTAGTCGATGCATACTCTGTTGCTCCCGTCCTTCTTCACGACCACGACAGGGGACGCGTAGGGGGAACTGGACTCCCTGATGATGCCCATCTTCAGCATCTCATCGATGTCTTTCTTCAAGGATTCACGGGCCTTGAAAGGGATCGGGAAGGGCTTGGATCGAACAGGGATATTTGAAGTGAGGCGGACTTCATGTTCGACCAAAGTCGTAAAGCCTGGGACATCGCTGAAGTTACGGGGAAACTCGCCCATAAGGTCCTTGAGCTCCATCTTCTGACCTTCCGTCAAGCTTGGTCCTAGCTTAACATCATCGATACCTTCTTTGCTGTGGAAATCTCCCAGTTCCAACAGTTCCTCGCTGTCAAAGCTGTCGTCGATCTCAGCTGCTGTCGCTGCCTGTACAGTCTCCAATGGCCTTTCCACGTACAGCTTAAGGAGGTTGGCGTGGTATATCTTGGAGTGCTGGCCGACCTTCACCTTGTAGTCGTTGATCCCCACCACGGTCTCCACTTCGTACGGGCCTTTCCACTGCATCAGCAACTTATTGTGATCAGTAGGTAGCAGCACCAGCACTTTGTTGCCAGGTTTAAACTTCCTGTTCACAGCCCTACGATCGTAGTAGTGCTTTCCACAGTCCTGGGACTTCTTCAGGTTTTCTCTGGCTATCTCGAGAGTCTGCTCCAGCTTTTCCCGTAGCTCAAACACGTACTGGTAGCTGTTCTTCACCTCTGGGGTGTCTACTTCTTTCGTCCACAGTTCTTTTAGGATGTGCATCAGCCCTCGGATGGTTCTTCCGTACAGCAGCTCGAACGGAGAAAAGCCGGTGGACTCCTGCGGTACTTCTCTGTAGGCGAAAAGTAAGGCGTTGATATAGCGATGCCATTGTCTGGGCTGCTCGCTGCACAGTTTCTTCAGGGTGGACTTCAACGTAGCATTGAACTTTTCGACAAGCCCGTTGCACATTGGATGGTAGGGTGTCGTAGTTAAATGCCGGATGCTCAGCAGTCTGTTGACCTCCTTCATACAGTCAGAGACGAACTGCGTCCCGAGGTCTGTCAGAATTTCTTCAGGCACTCCAAGTCTACTGAACATGTCCACCAGTGCCTCTGCTACAGTTCCAGTGTCAATCTTCTTCAGTGGCACTGCTTCTGGGTACTGAGTCGCATAGTCTACTAAAGTCAGTACCCATCGATGACCTTCTTCACTCGGAGGTCTTATTTCGCCGATTAAGTCTAAGGCCACCCTCTTGAAAGGTCGGTCGATCAAAGGCATTCTCTGCATTGGCACTTTAGGGACCCTTCCTCGAGGTATGGTCTTCTGGCAGATGTCACATGATCGACAGAAACGGCTGACGTCCGCATGAAGTCCTGGCCAGTAGAACACCGCCTGGATTCTATCCGACGTCTTCTTGATACCTAGGTGACCTCCCATGATTGAGTCATGCGCTACTTCCATCACCTGGCGCCTTAGGGGTAACGGTACCAAGACTCGACGTAGTGGTTTCCCTCCGTTGACCCTCGGGTGCTGGAAGATTCGATACAGGATCTTGGCCTTCACCTCAAAATAGACCGTACCACTGCCTTTGGTCACGTGGTCTTGGCGGTTCCTGTACTTGTTTAAAGTGCTATCAGCTTCCTGGAGCTGGATCAGCTTATCTCTGTCCACGATGGCAGCTTTGGAGTTGTCGGCGACCTTCAGTGGCGTAGACGTCTTGTCTCTCTTGGCCTGGGCCCTGGTAGTAGCAGCACCGACGATCTCTGGTCGGCAGGGCTGAGCCGGAGTAACCACATTGTCCCGTAGCAGCTCTGAAAGGTCTCCATCAGGAAATGGCAGTGGATCCTCCTCCACAACTTCGACGCGTTGGGTTGAGGCAGGACTCCACTCTGGATCGGGGTCGTCGGGTCGTCTCGCGCCGTCAATATTCCCGATCATCAAATCATACAGCGGCTTCTTCAGGCAAACCGCTTCGACTTCGCCTATGTAGAAAGGGGTGTTGACATGAATCTTCGCAACTGGCGCTTTCACACATTTGCTGTCGGCCATGAGTGTCCATTTAGAATCGCCAGTGAATTGTTCTTTAGCGATCAGGTCTTCTCTGACGATGACCCCACTGCAGCCAGAGTCTCTTAGAACAGTCACTTCATGATTTCCGACGCGTCCCTTGGAAACAGGCATGTTTTGGACGGTCATCGCTGCGCTGGCGACGACGGGGATGGATTTCCCGTTGGCAAGGAGAAGTTGGCCATCAGTCATGCACTCTTGCACGTCCGCAGGGGTAGCTGTGCGCTCGGTCTCACTCGGAAGAATGACTCTCCCGCCGCACACTTGATGGTCAGATCTACTGGTTTGCCGTTGATTGGAGAAACGTCTTTGTCGGTTGCCCGCCGCTGCATTGTCCGTACTGCTCCGCTGTCCGCTACTTTTGTTTTGAGGACAGTTAGCCGCTCTGTGGTCTGTAGCGTTGCAGGTGAAACAGCCTCTTGAATGCCCTTCCCTGGGAGGTGGCGTGGAGTCCGTCTGTTTCTGGTTCGTCTGGCTCCCCTGGATCTGGTTCACATGGTTTCCAGTCTTCTGAAAATGTTTCGTCGCGCTGGGTGGCCCCAGGGTCTTCCCATGAGCGATGAGATATCTTTCAGCAGCCTCAGTCACATCTTTAAGCGTCTGCAGCTTTTGTTCTTCTAAGTGGGTCGCTAGGTCCTTGTGACAGGCATTGAGAAATTGTTCCTTCACGATCAGGTCATGGAGACTATCGTAAGACTTTCCTTTGCCTGATATTGCTTTGGCGTCTCGTCTGACTTAGGCCGGCATTCACGGAAGCGTTTACGGTAGCCCTTCTCTGTAAAGTTGTAGCACTGCAATAGGGCCTCTTTCAAGACGTCGTAGTCTTTAGCGTCATCGTCCGACAATCTGGTGTAGACGTCGAGTGCTTGCCCCGTCAGATGAGCACTTAGTCGAATCGCCCAGTCTTGTGGTTGCCAGTTAGAGCTTTTGGCAAACCTTTCAAATCTCGCCAAATAACTGTCGATCTGGTCCTTCCCGTCGACAAACGCTGGCAATTTTGGAGCTTTGTTGTCACTGATAACTTGTGGCGCATTCTGCTGTTGCTGGCTACGCGCCATTTCTAGCTGGAACTCAAGACGCTTCAGCTCGAATTCTCTGTCTTTTTCTTGCCGCTGCTGTTCAAGTTCTCTTTCTTCACGGCGACGTTGCTCTTCCCTTTCTTCCCGTTGACGCTGTTCTTCCTTTTCTTCTCGGAGTCGCTGCTCCTCTAATTCTAGACGCTTCTGTTCTAATTCTATTTCTTTTTCTAGACGCTTCTCTTCCAATTCTCTTTCTCGTATTCTCTCCTGAGACTTGACGTACTCCGTCAGCTGCTTGCCTTTTAGAATCAGTTCAACCCCTTTCTGCCAGAAGTCAGCCATCTTGATGCTTCTGGAAAGTTCTTTTCTGGAAAGTTCTTTTCTGGAAAGTTCTTGACTGTGCTGTACCTTTCTAGACTGTTCTAGAACAGCACGCTTTCTGCAGTAGCGCTGATGCTTGTCACTAGTCGCCTTCGCTGACGCAGGCCCCGCTGTCCTCGTCGTATGCGACGCTGCACCACGCTGGTGTTGATGTACACGCTCCTGTGCTGAAGTAGACGCGACGTCCACTCGTCGCTCTCTCTAATACTGGTGATGTAGCTCCGAGACTGTCCCTCGACGTAGTCCTGCGGCAGCCACGTAGTCCCGATCTGTTGTTCGCTCACGAAGCAACTCTCAGCGACTACACGCCCTTGCAGTCAACCCGAACCTATCGGTGATGTAGTCCCAGTATGTTGGCCCCTCTCGACGCAACTTGATGGCGGCTACCCTCGATGACTGCCTCTCGTAACGTTGACTCGCTTGTTGTAGCAGTTGAACCCTTGGCTATGGCGTGAATCGCGGCTTGGCCCCCAAAATGTTACACTCGGTTTGATGATGGTGTTTTTCTTTATCAGTATTTGATTCAGCCCCGATGCTGAAGTCCTGATAAGGTGTAACTCAGATTCGTTTATTCACACAGCCTGCTCAATCAGCATACAAGTCACAAAGTCGACGTATGAAGTTTTCCACTTTTATTCAGCACACATCAACAACTGCATACAATTCTCAACTCAACTCAACAACTTTCAAATTTACTTTCCAGCTTCACTATCAACAACAATCCGACTTTTTTAACAGTGCGGCGCTTATATAGTCTCTACATACACTGGAACAAACGAGAATAATCCTACATAAAACACCACAACCAATCAAAATTAATTTCATCATCACGTGACTCACGTCATACAACCTCATTTGGAATGGAAGCTTCCATGGTAACCAACAGAATAATCCACACGCTTCGATCGATAGTAAACAACTAATTCCCAAAAATTCTCAAACAATATCGACCAACTAAAAACACTAACGTTACACAAAGCCTCTACTAATAACAACGCAAAATCAAATCAAAGATAAATACACTCTATTACTGCATGCGCTGCAAAATAAAACGAAAAGATCTATGGCGCGCGTCACACACAACATCGTGCGCATTTCATACGCACCATTCGCGTTTCAACGTAACACTCTGTTATAGGTATGTAGCCAACAGGTTTATCTTCACATCTCTGTTGTTGACGGATCTAGTGTGTTAACCTTGCTTCCTGCTCAACTCTTTTAACTTTGAACGTTTGTTGGGGAATTAAAGTTAATTTCCCTGCACCTTGTGATGAATCAGTGCTGACAATAAAATGCATGTAAAGCTGTGTTGGCACAGTACACCTATCCAAGCCAAGCCATTTTGATTTTGTGTTTATAACATTGCGGCATACTGATGTCTTTATTACAATGCTGTGTAAAGGTCGAGGTCACAAGGGGACAGCGGACATTTTCTTGGCTTGTCACAACGCTACCTCCACCCCTGTGGCCATCAAGCGCATCAACCTGGACTGCTGGGACCACGAGTACTCTTACATACAGGTGGCTGTCACTGTCTTCTTCTAGTGTTGTGTCTAATTATAGGCTAAAACAGACTTCTCTTTCATCACCGCGTAAGGGATCCCACTCCCTGTTTGCTAGGATATATTATTGATGCTGCTCCCTTTATACATGTTCTGATGGCGTGGAAAATGCTTGTGCATGATAACCAAACTGAACACTAGGCCACTTTACACTAAAGAGGCAACTTTGATGCTGGCCGAGCGTCGGAGGTCTATCAACCATAGTCTGGGTGTAGGTGTGGGTGATTTGTGTCAATGTACTTTTTGGCCTGTGTGGGCTCATTGTCTGTATGAGCTAATACAATTCCACTGCTGCCCCACAGCTGTAAATGCGCCGCCTTGGTTTTGATAGGAATTAAAGACATGTTAGCCTGACAACCCAAAGAAGCTATTATCAGACAAGCACAGCGCTCTTGCTTTTGACTGCAAAATGTTTAGTGTCCATTCTTCATCATTAGTGGCCATACTTCCCTAGTAGTGGCCATGCTTCACCAGTAGTGGCCATGCTTCACCAGTAGTGACAATGCTACACATGCATGCTTTGATTGATTGCTTTGCTCACAAGGCAGAACTACACAAAACACGTTTAAGTGTGTACAGCTGCATTGCATTGTCAACGCAAGCTCAAGCATTGTGTGTGCTACACAATTGTGGGACATGGTACTTTGGACGGGTCAATATTTTGTTGTACTTTCATTGAATCGATCAAAGTGTTCTCTTTGTTGCTGACCTTAACGTCACCGTAGCTTGATCCGACCACATAAGTGGTGGGCTAGAATTAGTGAATTTTAATGATGGACTGTTGCTGGTGTTACAGAGGGAGATAGTGCTGACCCAACAACTACAGCATGACAACATACTCAGCCACTACTGCAGTTTCATACATCGTCACGAGCTGTGGACTGTCATGCCTCCCATGGGCTTCGGTAAGTTTTGTTTTTTTTCCTCTCCTTTTGTTTGATTGAGTGGTTGTTATGTAGCACTTTACAAGAGCGGATAACTCACAATGCCTGAAGCTTTTGTTTTATTGAGTGGTTGTTATGTAGCACTTTACAAGAGCGGATAACTCACAATGCCTGAAGCTTTTGTTTTATTGAGTGGTTGTTATGTAGCACTTTACAAGAGCGGATAACCCACAATGCCTGAAGCTCCCACTTGATGCCCTTAGGCGCACAGTCTGACGCCCAAACAACTGAGCGCAATCCTGAACGACTGGGGATGAGGGAGGCAGAGCCCTAGTGCATGCTGGGTGTATTTGTGTTGCTGGAACTGACTCACTCACCCATCTAGGACGTGAGCATCAGGATCTTTAAAGTGTGTTTGACGGAATATGTTGTCACATGGTACAGACTAGCGGTGAAGTCAAGAGGAAAGTAAATCTTCATGTCTGTGGTATTTTTACACAATAGTAATCAGGGTATTTTTGTCTGCCTTGTGTGCAGCATGTGTGGAGGTGGTGAGAACTATCGCTCTCTATTCAGTTACTTATTAAGTTATGTCGTCGTTTGCAGGTTCATGCAAGGATTTGATGCAAGCGTACTTCACGGCGGGTCTTCCAGAGACAGCCATTCATTATTTATTGAGAGACGTTCTTCTAGCTTTAGAGTATCTGCATGATAAAGGTATCATTCACAGGTACGTCACTGTCAGCTGTATTTCTCACTCATTGTAGCGGATACAGTTTGCCAGCACTTTGGAGTTTTAGATTCTCTCCAGCCATCTGAACTGGATCCACTGTGAACTTTAGTGGGCTTAGGTTTAAAACATCAACGATTTGACCTTTTTGAGCTGTGTTGGTGTACACACATCTTGCTGTATTGCCATTATCTAAAACTTTGCAGACTTTCTTAACTCTTAGCGTCCTATAACGCGGTAATGCGCGCCTCGCCCATAATCCTGAAGCGCGGTAAACCGCGCCTCGTTAGTGCACCTTTTAGTCAGTAAATCACAGGAAATAGGAACTCTCCTGTGCGTGAGAGAAGGTTTAGTCAACTTCCGGAAAGGTTCCCGTGTGTTTTCCGCTATCGTTTTCGCAAGTTTGACGTGGTTTTGTGAACTTTTTTAACGATTTTGTTTGAGGTTTGAGTTTGCAAAATTTTCGGCCATGATGGCAGGGGATAGCTCCGACAGTAATAGTGAGTTTTGTAACCTTATTGATGAGCTTATTGCTGAAAGAGCACAAGGACTTGGTGTAGACAACCAGAGTGAGTTTTCTTGTCTGTGTTGACTGACTGTGCACACATTCACATGCAATCCACACTGTCTTGTTGTTGTTTTATTAACATAGTCCGTAAAATACCTGTAATTATGAATTAATTACAAGATTCCAACAGGTAAAAATAGTACTAAAGTCAAAATGGTTCTTTGGGTACATAGAATAACCATTTTGTAAACATATCCTAAAATTTGAAGTTAATGTGACAATAAATAAATTTTTTGCAATTTTTTCAAATTCATAACCCAATTTATTGCAATAAACTTGAAATCCTTACAGGATATAGGCGCAAATGTACAGAAAACCTTATAGGACGCTAAGAGTTAACTATGACAGTGGAAAATAAAGGTTCAGTTTAGTATTTGGCTCATTCTCACAAGGTGGCACTGATGCTGTCTCATGAACATGAAAATTAAAAAATTAAATAAATAAATTTTTCTTAATGTGAAATGAAAGTAGTGGTATTGCTGCTAATTATACCAGATTGAGAAGATAGTCAGTTGGTTAGTTTGGACTGGAGCACTAGTCAAAGTGAGCGACTCCGCATTGTTCGGTCGTTACTGATGACACAAACATACTATAAAAAAACACCTGAAAGAGTAAGTAACATACAACACAAATTGACAAGTCTACAAGTAGAGTAATGTGTCACCAAAAATGACAAAGGTAAGCATAGAAAATTGAAACCATCTATGTTTTTAGATAATTATCTTTGTGTCATCTGTAACAACCGAACATAAAAGTGAAGATTCATTTCAGTTTCACATTCAAAAAGGCACAAGGAACAAAAACAGTAACACAAAATAAAGAGGTAATACTAGCATGAATTTATTTATGAATAAAAAAAATGGATTAAATCAAGAAATACTATAGAATTAAACAAGACAGCAAAATTTATGTCATCGGTAACAGCCGAACAGTCATTGTACTTTAATAATACTCATGCATAGAAATAACACTGCTTTGCAAATTTTGACACATATAAACTTAAATTGAATATTATCAAACTGTACAAAAGTAAATAAGCTGATAAATTCCCCCTCCCCCTCCAAAAAAAAAAAAAAAAAAATTCAAAAAGTTTTTTTTAACAAAAATCTACATCACGCCATAATATTGCAATCTCTGAGAGCTGCCATGTTCACTCAAAGCCAACTGCACCAGAACAGGCTGCATTTGATGCAGAGGTTCCCAACTCATGTCTTCTCTGGTAGGCCAGAACAGTCTGGTGCCTTTCCATGCCATAAAGTTCACTAATGCCAACTCGGCCTCAGCATCCAGTTCAAGAATTTGGCAAATATACTTCCCACTTTTCCAGCAGCAGGAATAAAATTCACCTACTTTTAGGGAAGTAAAGTGATCAGGTTGTGAACTAGATTGTGGGAGAAGAGGAACTACATGATTGGCAACCCAATTTTCTCTGGTCATTTCATCATCTCTGTTGGATGTCCACATGATGCAGAGTTGCTGATCGCGCTCGGTAGCATTTAGAGGTGTAAATTCTCTGTTGAAGAGAAGCCTGTTCAGTGGCCATCCAAGTCGTGGAAAAACTGAGATGATCTTACATTTTGTAATTTCAGCAGCAGCACAGAGTTGCCAAATACCCATGTTATAGCTAGTTTGGGCACATGCCAATGCTTCTTTCTGAAAAGTGAGGACGACAGCTTCAGATGATGACAAGTCGGTCATTTCGTCACTTAAGGTTGCAATGCATTGGAGCATCCATGAAGACAATCCAAAGTTGCCAGGCTGGGTGTACTTTTCTGAATTAGCTGCCATTTCCACCACAAGCCTGGCACGCAGCTCTTCATGCTTGTTTTCAGATCCATATATCAGTAGGCTGAATGATCGTGGGCAGCAGTTGCCATCTCCTGGAACACATAATTTAAAAATAATCAAAATGAAAAAAAAAATTATAATAATAAAAAAAAAAAATGCAGATATTTTATAATTAAGGAAGTGTTTATGGCATTACTCAAAATACTACTGAATTGCTCTTACCTTCAACAGACACAGGGTACAAGCCAGGAGGTCCATCTTCTGGATACAGGCTTGCTGCCTTCACGTCAGAAATGTTGTTGCTGTTGATCCTCTGCTCTGGAACACGCAGAGGGAACCTGCAAACAGAGAACATATAATGCATTACAAATAAAGATTACAAATAAAGATTAGAATCTTATATTCTACACAATTAAAAATAAAGAATCATTAGATACACCAGAATAATCATGTAAAAGCCTAAGTCATTTTTATACTAACCTTTTACTGATGACAGATTCTGCTTCAACAGCCAGAACAGACAGTTCCAAAAAGTTGGTACAGGCAGCTAGCTTCCTCAACAATGCATGAAAAAAGGAATCACTGTCCAGGGTTTCACTGGTAGTGCCAGTACTACTCTCAGATTGATGGCTTTGCCAGCATCCTGTATGCTGCAGAGTAACGCACCTATCCCAGTTGAATTTCTGGCAGAATTCACAGAAGCAGCTGTTTTTTCTGGTCATCATTCCGCCTCCCATTCCTCGACAAATACTGTGAATGTTTCGGGTCCCTTGCAAAGTTTTTAGACCATCCGAAATGATAGCTGCTCCATTCTGTAACAAGAGCATAAGCCTTCTTTTAAGTTAGAAACTTAGAAAAAAAAAAGTTTAGGCACACCCCCACCAAAAAAAAACTAATAATAATAAATAAAAGAAAGTTAAAGGCTGATAATGACTGCATAAAATAATATTTTAAAATTCTCACCTCCTTTTCTGGGACAAGGCAAAACCATCTGCTCTTATGGCTGCAACCACTGGCTTCTATTTTTAGCCTTGATTCACAAAAGTTGAACATTTCTTCGGCATTGCGAATTTGAATACGCCTTGCCAGGACTTCTCTTCTCGTAGCCATCTTGACGGTTCCTCCTAAGCCATCACACAAGTTTTTACCATGCCTGGCACCAAAATAACATCGTTCCACTTGCAGATGTGTTGGCATAGCCAGCAAGTAAGCAAACGGGACTTTGGATTTGTATTGATAGGCACAGCCATCTGAAAATATTATAAGACGCTGAAGGCTGGGAAGACGCACTTCAAGGTAATGGATGACCTTCTTAATGATTAAATCTACAAGATGTGGGCTGTGATTGAGCTCATCTGTAAGAAAGACAGCATTGTCAATCATGATTGTGCTGCAGTCTGGGCATCTGTAGTGCATCACCACTGGGTGGACAGTCACTTGTCTGTAGCTGAAGTATTGACTCTGGGCCTGGTCTTGTTGCTCGCACTTGTAATTTTCTGAAACAATAATGACAATTTATTTATTTAATTACTTTTACTAACAGTATAAGCTTTCACTAACATTTAAATGCCATTGCTATTTAGTATTAGATTAAATACAAGTATTTCAGAGAAATACCATACACACACACTCACCTGCAAAATCCAAGGTCAGCACAGCACAACCCTCAGAGACACTGCTTACAAGTGATCTATATTGATCGTACTGCCATTTGGCGTTAAATCGATGGCGTGCCAAAGGTTTCAGCTCCATGGCAAGCTGCCCAACTGCATCACTTACTGAGGCCTGTTTGTCCACATTGTCAAGCCTGTAGCCACCACTGGTTTTGACACGCTCAATGCGAGTCCAGCAAACTTGTTCAGAGTCTGGCATGGCATTTAGCAGTTTTGCTTGGAACTTCTCCACTCCACAATCAACACACTTGCGGTCAATGCATTGCAGTGAGCCAAACTGTGCTGGCACAGCTGGTGGGCAAAGTGTACTTGCCACAAGACTATCAATGCCTCCATCCAGGTTAATAATGTGGTCCTCTGGCAGCACCTTATTTATGGCCTTCATCAAAGTTAAGGCATTGTCGCAAATGTCACAGCGACACTGAATAAATGCTGTTTTTGTGAAAGATTGCACATTTGCTGGTCTTTTTTTACAAAAAGTCGAGAAAGCAACATGGTCATCGGGATTTTCAGCGCAATAACCATGGTATGCATCTTTCAAACTGCGGTCAAGAATTTTTTTTGCACACAGTGTACGCTTGGAGACATTACGTGTGCCTGGCAAATTGATGCTTATTTTGTCCATATAGTCAGCAGCAGTTTGGCAAGCCTTTCTTAATTTCTTCCTTCTGTAGAGTGCATGGGCAGAGGAATACTTGCCGAAGATCTTTTTTGCTGCATCAATCAGGACACGACGCGCTTTTAGACTTGCTGCATCCCTCATGCGCTTTACATTAAAGTTGGGAAAGAGCAGTCTTCGAGACTTTGGTGATGGTTGCTGCCTCTTCTTACGTGGAGAGCTGTACGACACCCCCATAGCTTTCATTTTTTCTGGTTCCTGCTTTGCGGCACTACGTACACCTGCTGCCAGTGTCTGTAAGAAATTTTTCCCATTCACAATTTTTTTTAATCTGTAAACCACATTCCTGCGAGCAGCTAGCGAGACAAAACCCTGAATTTCTGATGGGCTGGACAATTTTTTTGTATGGTTTGTAGTTTCCTTCTTACGGTAATAGTACTGCAAGTTTCTTTCTTTTTCTCTGCGCCTTTTTTGAGATGACATGTTAGCCCGCCGCTTTCTTTGAGAAGCTGCATTCTTTTCTCTTCTCTCAGCAGCTTTCTTTTCATCAGTCCTCGTTTTGGGCTTAGAGATCAACTGACAAGGTTGAATTTCTGTTTTCTTTCTCTCGCTGAAAGCAGACAGCATATAAATACATACAAAATTCAAACTTGTAATATTTTTTAAAAACTGATATGATTAATATGATGCAAAATAGAAAACTTTAAACACTAACTTAAACTGAAAGTGAAACACCAACTTTTTTTTTTTAAATCTGGATACATAATCAGAAAAAAACTTACCGATAACGCCTCACTCTTTCTCTACACTGCTCTCTGGCCAAAACCTTTTCATCTGCTGACATGTTCTGTCTGCGTTTGCGAGAGCGCTCCTTCTCCTCTGCCTTGATTTGAGCGTAAAGTTCAGGACAAGCTTTTATTTTATCACGTCTTTTTTGCTGCCTTAGAGCAGATGGTGAAGGATTAACAAGCACTGACCCTAAAAAAAAAATAAAATAAATAAATAAATTTTTAAAAAAGTCAAAGATTTAAAAACATAACATTAACAATAATTTAAAATTAAACAGTCATGATTAAGTAATTCATGTTATTGTTTAAAAAAATTAAAGAGATTGTGGTAACACTAATGACAGCAAGATTTTACATTATCAACCTCATGAACGTGGCAACAGTGAGAGTGAGAATTTAATTTAGTTATTTACACAATTTTTCATGTGCAGGCCTACAAAGTAAAATTTGATAGGCAGTCTATACGGTCGTTACTATGACAGTAATGCGCAAGTACGGTCGCTACAATGACAGTAAATGTGTAAGCACGGTCGTCACAATGACACAAAAACTGACTATGTCATTTTTTATGGTCTTTTTTCAAAGCAAAAAAAAAAAAAACGTCAGCAAATCGAAGGTAACAAAAGCACTGTTCGCCTACATCTTCTTTTTAAAATTTACCACGTGTGTGATATTTAAAATGAAACATGTGATTAAAACCTGTCATTTATCAGTTAACAAACCGTTATGTGCGTTACAAAGCATTTGGTCGTTACATGTACCACAACGATGACCCAAAAAATGTTCGACTTACCACGCTTCTTTCTCTCCATTTTGAAATGACTGCTGTAAATTATCACATCCGGTACATTCAAATGTTTAAAATACGGATCGGAAAACACAAGAAAAGTTGATATTTTCTTTTGTTTGGCCAGGTCGCACGGTCGTTACAAAATGACAGAAAACTTACCCTCGACATTTAGACACGTTTTACAAATTATCTAGGCTTCAGGTTTTATTTTTTTGTCTCAAAATAATATTTTTATATAAAATTCTTTAATTAAAAACTTGGAACAAAGGATACGTTTCCGCCATATTGCTTCACTACGGTAATCAAACGTAATGTTAATGATGACACTAAATGTAACGACCATGACGCATCTATGCAAATACAAAATTTGTGCTTATTTCTTTATTAAATAGATTTTGCAAATTTAAGTTATTTAATATAAAAATACCGAAATAACAATATATATTTAATTAAAAAACGATCTATACAACTGCTTGCAAATCGGGAGACAAGTCCTGAGACGGCCCGACATCCATTTTTACTATAATTTTGGATACTTAATCATTAGTAACACAGAAAAAACTTGTCAAAACACCAACAATATTATATTTTTTTATATCTTTATTCAATTTCTCACACAAACATAATACATAATGCTTGAAGCTATTACGTTTTGATGTTAAATGATCGTGTACAAATAGGTCACCCTTAGCAAATGCCACCTTGTGAGAATGAGCCATTTAACAGCACCACTAAGGTTTGCAACTACTCCAAGCTGACAATATGCACAATGGAGGCTGGAAAGACTAAGTCTTGCTACAGTACTTTCCTATTCACAGTCAGCATCCAGCTTATTCATAATATTAAAGCTTTGTAGTGAAACGCATGCGCAGACAATCTTTTAATGTGGTGAGTTTTATCTCCTTCATCCCTTGTGCTTTAGTAAAATATCAGCCCGTGTTTACACTCCTCAGGGGTTTAAAAGCCAGCCACGTGCTAATATCAGGGAGTGGACAGGTAGCTGTCACAGGCCTGCACAACGCACTCAGCACTATGGAGGGAGGGGAGAGGCTACGAACAGTGTTCACCTACCCCAAACACGCTGTGGACTGTCTGCAGTGGTTCTCGCCAGAAATTCTTGAACAGGTTAGTGGTGTGTCTGTGTGTGTAGGCCGGATCTCTGTGTGTGTAGGTCTGATCTGTGTGTGTGTGTGTAGGCCTGATCTGTGTGTGTGTAGGTCTGATCTGTGTGTGTGTGTGTAGGTCTGATCTATGTGTGTGTGTAGGTCTGATCTGTGTGTTTGTGTGTAGGCCTGATCTGTGTGTGTAGGTCTTGTGTGTGTGTGTATGTCTGATCTGTGTGTGTAGGCCTGATCTGTGTGTGTGTTTGTAAGCCTAATCTGTGTGTGTAGGCCTGATCTGTGTGTAGGCCTGATCTGTGTGTGTAGGTCTGATATGGGTGTATAGGTCTGATGTGTGTGTGTTTAGGCCTGATGTGTGTGTGTGTAGGCCTGACCTGTGTGTGTGTAGGCCTGGTCCGTGTTTGTGTGTGTAGGCCTGATCTGCGTGTGTGTGTAGGCCTGATCTGTGTGTGTGTGGGCCTGATCTCTGTGTGTGTGTGTAGGCATGTTCTCTGTGTGTGTAGGCCTTATCTGTGTGTGTGTAGGCCTGATCTGTGTGTAGGCCTTATCATTCTGTGTGTGTGTTGGCCTGATCTGTATGTTTGTGTATAGGCTGCCTGGTTTGTGTGTAGGCCTGATTTGTTTGTGTGTGTGTGTAGGCTTGGTCTGTGTGTGTAGGCCTGATCTGTGTGTATGTAGGCCTGATCTGTGTGTGTGTGTGTAGGCCTGATCTTTGTGTGTGTCTGTAGGCCTTGGGTGTGTGTAGACCTCATCTGTGTGTATGTAGGCCTGATCTCTGTGTGTGTGTGTATGTGTGTGTGTAGGCCTGATCTGTGTGTGTGTGTAGGTCTTATCTGTGTGTGTGTGTGTGTAGAGGCCTGATCTGTGTGTGTGTGTAGGCCTGATCTATGTGTGTGTGTGTAGGCCTGATCTGTGCATGGCTGTGCTTTATTGTGCGTGTTTTTTTTTACGTGTATTTTATTTTACCCCATTTCATATTTCACCCAAAATGTATTCTTCAGTTGAAGTGAAATAAAATGTGAGCCTTTGTGGGTAAGGACAGTTTGTGCACGCACGCATCCCATCGCACATACTTTAAAGATCCCAAGCCTTGTTCTAGATGGGTGAGTGCCGGGTACTCAAGGTGCACCCATCCCCCAGGATTGTGCTCAGTCATCTGGGTGTCAGACGATGCGCCCAAAGGTTGCAAGTGGGCACCTGGAGTGGCTTGAGTTAGATCTTGTATCGGCCAGTGCCTTGAGCTGTTCTTGAGGTGGAGAAGTGCTATATAAGGATGATGAGATAAACTAAGGGAATGGTCAACTGTTGCTGCAGTTATGTCCCTTAGCCCTCTCTCTTGCGATGTATTGTATGTAAAGTTTTCATTATTATTATTATTATTATCAGTATAAATTCTGTAGTATTTTATCATGAATATGTGCGCACTGGTGTCTGAATAGAATGTGTACATATGTGTATTAATATATTGGTATTGGCGCGTCTCTGTGTGTGTGCATGTTTGAGAATGACTGTTACATTTATTCCTATCCTATCCTATCTTATCCCATAACTTGTAGGTCGTTGAGGCACCACAGATGATCGTTTAACCAGTGTACTCCATCTGTCTTTGTCCTCAGCAACCCTCATGGCTTCGCTCAGTGTCAAGCCAGTCCATTCTTTAATGTTGTCTTGTTGCCAATGTAGATTTTATCATGCTTTAATAGTACTTATTTTGGTTTTTTTATAATTTTTTCTGACACTTAAATAGTTGCTTTTTATTGGGAAATTCTGGGCCGTCTCCCCTGGGGAAATCGTAGCTGCAGCATGTGGCAAGCCCAAACCCACCTATTTAATATTAGTTTTGTTTTGAAATTGTGCTGGGGAAGAAAACCGGAGTACCCGAAGAAAACCCCTGAGTTGTGCCCGAGCCGGAAGTAAATATTCTGAGAAACGTAACGCCCAGAGGCGGGATCGATCCCACACCTGTTAAGCGCCATTGGTTTCTAGCCTGTGGACAAGTCAAGTTAGTCTCAGCTTAGACCTGCGGCCACAACCCTCGTATGTTTTTACTGCTTGGTTTTAGTGTTGGATGTTTTGATGTGGTAGCTATGTATCCTTGCCAGTGTGGGCGCTTAGAGCAGACCATAATTGTGGATTTGCGC
Source organism: Oncomelania hupensis (assembly GCA_036898135.1). NCBI lineage: Eukaryota > Metazoa > Mollusca > Gastropoda > Littorinimorpha > Pomatiopsidae > Oncomelania > Oncomelania hupensis. The sequence goes on along the minus strand of CM072525.1, from coordinate 4,609,003 downwards.
ATGTACAAAATATATTATTATTATTTTGTACACAGTATCACCAGCGACATTAGTGTTAAACTTTTACAAGACTCTCTACCGGCCAAATGTTGCTTATTGGAAAACCATAGCACTTTATTTTATACTGGATTATCTTTTTTTTTCTTTTTTTTTTTTTTTTGGCTGTAGTTTATTATCCTTTTCTATTGGGAAACTCTGGGCCGCCTCCCCCGGAGAAGGCATAGTCGCAGCCAGTGGCGCGCCCCAACCCTACCTACCTAACATTATTTGTGAATGTTTGACATTTTTGCTGGGGGAGCAAACCGGAGTACCCGGAGAAAACCCCCGAGACGTTGCCCGAGTCGAAAGTAAATAATATTCGGACTTCGGGACATGCGGAAACTGTGGTAACTTGGATATGACTAATGGTAGAAACAATTCTGGTGAAGTTTGAGTATGACTAAATGGTAGGGACAATTCTGATCAAACATCAGTATGACTAAATGGTAGGGACAATTCTGATCAAACGTCAGTATGACTAAATGGTAGGGACAATTCTGATCAAACGTCAGTATGACTAAATGGTAGGGACAATTCTGATCAAACGTCAGTATGACTAAATGGTAGGACCATTCTGATCAAGTGTCAGTATGACTAAATGGTAGGGACAATTCTGATCAAACGTCAGTATGACTAAATGGTAGGACCATTCTGATCAAGTGTCAGTATGACTAACGGTAGGAACTATTCTGATCAAGTGTCTGTATGACTAATGGTAGAAGCTATTCTGGTGAAGCGTGAGTATGAGTAATGGTAGGAACATTTCTGGTCAAACATTCGCACTGACCATGGGTTGCATTGTTGTTTTTTTCTCTCAGAACTAGCAAGACTAACTCCCAATTGAATACTGACGTGTCTTTTTCATAGGTCCAACACTTTATCAAATATTTGTAGCGATAGTTTCATAATTAATAAATGGGCTGATGTATTGCTCATTTGGACAGTAACTACTGAAGAAGGTTGTAGTGAAAGATCTGTATGGAGAACCCTTTGTTCTGCTATGTTAGTTCTTTGGCCTTTAGCTCTGCCTGGTCATCGTTGTCGTTAATGCTAGCATGTATTTCCTCATGCTGTCTTAATCTATACATTTATTTCTGAGTTTGTGGATGGCGATTTATTTTCCCCATTCATCCATATTATTTCAGAATCTGAGTGGCTACAACACCAAGTCCGATATATACAGTGTTGGCATTCTGGCCTGTGAACTTGCCAACGGACAGGCTCCGTTTACTGATATGCCTGTCACGCAGGTGAGTGTCAATCTGTGTGGCAGTTCGTGTGTTTATTTCACCACCATACAATACAATACAATGCAAGACATATAATACAGTGCCATGCAATACATACAATACAATGCAATACATACAGTGCAATACATACAATACAATGCAATACATACAGTGCAATACATACAATACAATGCAATACATACAATGCAATACATACAATACAATGCAATACATACAATGCAATACATACATTACAATGCAATACATACAGTGCAATACATAAAATACAATGCAATACATACAGCACAATACAATGCAATACAATAAATGCAATACATACAGTGCAATACATACAATACAATGCATACAATACAATGCAATACATACAGTGCAATACATACAATGCAATACATACAGCACAATACATACAATGCAATACATACAGCACAATACATACAATACAATGCAATACATACAGCACAATACATACAATACAATGCAATACATACAGCACAATACATACAATACAATGCAATACAATAAATGCAATACATACAGGGCAATACATACAATACAATGCATACAATACAATGCAATACATACAGTGCAATACATACAATACAATGCAACACATACAGTGCAATACATACAATACAATGCAATACATACAGCACAATACATACAATACAATGCAATACATACAATGCCATAAATACAATGCCATACATACAGCACAATACATACAATACAATGCAATACATACAGCCCAATACATACAATACAATGCAATACATACAGTGCAATACATACAATACAATGCAATACATACAGTGCAATACATACAATGCAATACATACAGTGCAATACATACAATAAAATGCAATACATACAGTGCAATACATACAATACAATGCAATTCATACAGTGCAATACATACAATAAAATGCAATAATACAGTGCAATACATACAATACAATGCAATACATACAGTGCAATACATACAATACAATGCAATACATACAGCACAATACATACAATGCAATACATACAGTGCAATACATACAATACAATGCAATACATACAGCGCAATACATACAATACAATGCAATACATACAGCACAATACATACAATACAATGCAGTACATACAGTGCAATACATACAATACAATGCAATACATACAGTGCAATACATACAATACAATGCAATACATACAGCACAATACATACAATACAATGCAATACATACAGTGCAATACATACAATGCAATACATACAATGCAATGCAATACATACAATGCAATACATACAGTGCAATACATACAATACAATGCAATACATACAGTGCAATACATACAATACAATGCAATACATACAGCACAATACATACAATGCAGTACATACAGCACAATACATACAATGCAATACATACAGTGCAATACATACAATGCAATGCATACAGTGCAATACATACAATACAATGCAATACATACAGTGCAATACATAAAATACAATGCAATACATACAGTGCAATACATAAAATACAATGCAATACATACAATACAATGCAATACATTCAGTGCAATACATACAATACAATGCAATACATACAGTGCAATACATACAGTGCAATGCAATACATACAGTGTAATACATACAATACAATGCAATACATACAGTGCAATACATACAATACAATGCAATACGTACCGTGCAATACATACAATACAATGCAATACATACAGTGCAATACATACAATACAATGCAATACATACAATGCAATACATACAATACAATACATACAATACAATGCAATACATACAGTGCAATACATACAATACAATGCAATACATACAGTGCAATACATACAATACAATGCAATACATACAATACAATGCAATACATACAGCACAATACATACAATACAATGCAATACATACAGCACAATACATACAATACAATGCAATACAATAAATGCAATACATAAAATGCAATACAATAAATGCAACGCATCTTCATTATGTCAGTGTCACAGGGAGTCTGTGTGTGCACACTTGTGTGAACAGGAGATGGGGGAGGATGGAGTGGATGAGAGGGTGTTTGTGCCTGTTATAGATGGACGTTTGAATGTGCCTGTTATAGATGGACGTTTGAACGTGCCTGTTATAGATGGAAGTTTGAATGTGCCTGTTATAGATGGCAGTTTGAATGTGCCTGTTATAGATGGCAGTTTGAATGTGCCTGTTATAGATGGCAGTGTGAATGTGCCTGTTATAGATGGCAGTGTGAATGTGCCTGTTATAGATGGCAGTGTGAATGTGCCTGTTATAGATGGCGGTGTGAATGTGCCTGTTGTAGATGGCAGTGTGAATGTGCCTGTTATAGATGGAAGTTTGAATGTGCCTGTTGTAGATGGAAGTTTGAATGTGCCTGTTATAGATGGCAGTGTGAATGTGCCTGTTATAGATGGCGGTGTGAATGTGCCTGTTGTAGATGGAAGTTTGAATGTGCCTGTTATAGATGGCAGTGTGAATGTGCCTGTTATAGATGGCAGTGTGAATGTGCCTGTTATAGATGGCGGTGTGAATGTGCCTGTTGTAGATGGCAGTGTGAATGTGCCTGTTATAGATGGAAGTTTGAATGTGCCTGTTGTAGATGGCAGTGTGAATGTGCCTGTTATAGATGGTAGTGTGAATGTGCCTGTTATAGATGGCAGTGTGAATGTGCCTGTTATAGATGGTAGTGTGAATGTGCCTGTTGTAGATGGCAGTGTGAATGTGCCTGTTATAGATGGCAGTTTGAATGTGCCTGTTATAGATGGAAGTTTGAATGTGCCTGTTATAGATGGCAGTTTGAATGTGCCTGTTATAGATGGAAGTTTGAATGTGCCTGTTATAGATGGCAGTTTGAATGTGCCTGTTATAGATGGAAGTTTGAATGTGCCTGTTGTAGATGGAAGTTTGAATGAAAATTTTGTTTAATTTCTGAACACTTTTGTACCGTATTTTTTTAATATACATTTGGAATGTATTTTTGATTCCAGTGCCTCTCTTTGCATGTCGGTGTGTATCGAACACATGTGTTGTGTGTGTTTTATCTCCATTCCCAAACATATTATTCCTTGTATCTGAACTTGGCAGTAAATTATTTGACTATTTGACTAAATAAAGAATGCACAAACATAGATCATTAGAATATAAATCAAAAAGCGTTAAATGAAGAAAAATTACAATTACCCCTGTAGTAATCTAAAATCATTAAAGATTTAGTTAGTCATTGTTTATAGGGTCTAGCAGACTAAATCATTTAAAGATATCTAGTTATAAACACATTCATGCAAGCAACTAACACACACATTTTATTTTTAACAAAGACATCTCATCAATACAAAACATTCATACTGCTACTATCACAGTTCCCAGTCATGGTTTGAAGTATTCATTTAGAGACAGAATTTAAAAAAATTATATTTGCGCGTGCATTGAGCGTTGTGGTAATAGCAGGAAAATGGGTGGCTCTCATTTGCAAAGTGTAGTGACGAAAAAGTAGTGTCAATTCATAGACTAGACATTAGTGGTCAATTCACAGAAACATTTCACTCACTGAAACAACCTATTTATTATACAATTATTATATTGGCATAAATCCATAGATATTACTATAGTTGCATACTTCCATAGAATGTAACATTTGGTGTAAAATTTTGAGATATCTTAAATAATAAGGATAATAATAGTGATGATATTTATATAGCACTTTTTACTAAGGACAAATCGGTTTCAAGCACAGGCTAGAGAGGTAAAGTTTGTAAATCAATATATTAAGAATAGTATTCTTCTTGAAAACTTATTGAGCACCCTTGATGTTGCATTTCTCCCTGGTGGTAATGGGATAGCAGTGATGCGATGTTTTTTGATCTTTTAGCAGTTGATGATTATTGCTTTATGCTGTCCTGTTGACTGGTCAACAATTTCCTTTGTTACAGATGTTGTTAGAAAAAATTGGTGGTACAAAACCCATGTTAGCCGACTCCTTGACCTGCGGCGAATTTATCATTGACGATAACAGTATGGATGAAGGTGAGTGTGCAGCACGTTTGTCAGCTAGATAGGTAGGGGCTTATCTTATATAGTGCACAAAATATATGGATGAAGGTGAGTGTGCAGCACGTTTGTCAGCTAGATAGGTAGGGGCTTAGCTTATATAGTGCACAAAATATATGGAATGAACCCATGGAACCTGATTCCTGGACATTTTTTGTTTGTAATATTTGCACCATTTGAACCATAACCACTTCTGTTCTAAAACATTGTCTGCCATAAACAGTATTTTTCGTTATTGATTTGATATTAGATGAGGCCACAAGCTCTATTTCAGCGGTAGAGATGGCAGGCACGAACATGGCTTTGATTTCTTGGTCCACAAGAACATTCTAGCCACTGTCATGGGTTGCCGCCCAGTCTCCAGTAGACTCATTACCCTCCGTCTGAGAGCAGCCCCTTTCAACATCACCATCATCCAGGCCTATGCCCCAAAATCAGACTATGACGACAGCGAAGTGGAGGATTTTTATGAAAATCTACAGGCGGTCCTTGACCAAGTGCCGAAGAAGAACATAGTCATAGTGCAAGGTGACTGGAATGCCAAGGTTGGCCAAGATGCGCATCACAACTGGGGAGACACATTTGGACCCCACTGCAACAACGAGGCAAATGACAGGGGTCTGAGACTCTTGGAGTTTGTCAGATACAACAATCTGGTATTGGCAAACACGCTTGGTCTCCACAAAAACTCCAGACGATGGACATGACACAGTCCCGTCGGGGAGCATCAAAACCAGATAAACTACATCATGGTCAAGAAACGCTTCAGATCAAGCATCAACATTGGCAGGACACGCACTTTTCCAGGAGCAGACATCCGAAGTGACCACGATCTCGTGATGATGTCTTTCCGGCTCCACTTGAAGAGAGTAAATACAGCAAAGTGCACTAGACTGAAGTTCGACCTGGACAAACTGCAAGACCCGGAGGTGGCAGAACTATTTCAGGCCACAATTGGAGGGAAATTTGCATCACTGCTCATTTTGGGGGTGGGTGAAGTAGATGTCAACACCATGACCACCACCTTCAACTCAGCTGTGACAGATGCCGCCACTAAGATCCTTGGCAAGCACCGACCAAAGAAGAAGCCGTGGATCACACCTGAACTTTTGGATCTGTGTGATAAACGAAGAGAGATAAAAAAAGAAAAAGAACACCTCACAGGGAGCTGATGTCTACCGAAAAATCAACAATGACATCCGAAAAGGCATGCGCGCAGCAAAGGAGAAATGGATAGAAGATCAATGCCAGGAAATAGAGAACAGTCTCAACAAGACCAACAGCAAGAAGGCCTACCAGACTGTGAAGCGGCTGACAAGTGTCAAACAGACCAAAGTCTCCACGATCCAAAGCAAGTCTGGCATATGCCTTACAGAAGAACAAGAAGTCTTGGACAGATGGACAGAGTACTGCTCTGACCTTTACAACCATACACCAAATGGAGACCCATCAGTTCTAGAATGTCCCGAGAACAGAGAAGAAGAAGAAATCCTCCCAATTCTCCGGGAAGAAGTTGAGGCAGCAGTGCAATCGCTGAAGAAAGGGAAGTCAGCGGGAGTGGACAACATACCCGCGGAACTGCTACAAGCAGGAGGAGAAGCGATGATTGATGCCCTCACCATTATCTGTAACAAGATCTGGCAGAGTGGGGAGTGGCCTACACCATGGACCCAGTCGCTTGTCATCTCTTCCCAAAAAAGGTAACCTTCAGGAGTGTGAAAATTACCGCACCATCAGCCTCATCAGCCATCCCAGCAAGGTCCTCCTGAAAATAATTCTCAACAGGTTGAAACCCCAAGCTGAACAAATCATAGCTGAAGAACGGCAGGGCGAAGTACCACTGAACAGATTTTCAACCTCAGAATAATCTGTGAGAAATACCTACAGCACCAACAACATCTATATCATGTGTTCATAGACTTCAAGAAAGGCGTTTGACCGAGTCTGGCATGCAGCTCTATGGGCAGCAATGAAAGTGTACAACATCGGCCCTAAAATTATTGAAGTCATCAAAAGCCTGTATGACAAAGCTACCAGTGCAGTCCTCCATAACAGCGTCATCGGGAACTGGTTCAGAACAACAATCAGTGTGCGTCAAGGATGCCTACTCTCTCCAACACTCTTCAACATCTTCCTAGAGCGCATCATGTCAGATGCCCTTGCAGATCACGAAGGCACAGTCAGCATAGGGGGTAGAGGAATCTCCAATCTTCGTTTTGCGGATGACATTGATGGATTGGCTGGAGAGGAACAAGAACTTGAACAGCTGGTACAGAGGCTTGACACCACCTCCAGAGCTTATGGAATGGAAATAAGTGCAGAGAAGACCAAAATGATGACCGAAAACACCAATGGCATCAACACGGACATCAAAGTCCAAGACCAATCCATCAACACAGTGCATAGCTTCAAATATTTAGGAGCCATTGTATCAGACAATGGGTCCCGACAGGAAGTCCTCTCCAGGATCGCACAAACAAATGCTGCCCTTTCAAGGTTGAAGCCCATTTGGAAAGAGAGGACCATCAGTCTACATTCCAAAGTAAGACTGCTGCGCTCCCTTGTCATCTCCATCTTCCTATATGCTTGCAAAGCATGGACCCTCACAGCAGATCTCCAACGAAGAATACAAAGCATGGAGATGAGGTGCTACAGAAGACTTCTGGGCATTTCTTATACCCAACACATCATCAACGACGAAGTCCGACAGACCATCACACAAGCCATTGGACAACACGATGACCTGCTCACAATGGTGAAGAAACGGAAACTCCGATGGTATGGCCACGTCACCAGATCATCAGGCCTTGCAAAGACCATTCTGCAAGGCACAGTGCAAGGATGTAGAAGAAGAGGGAGACCGAAAAAGAGGTGGGAGGACAACATTCTAGAATGGACTGGTTTGACACTGAGCGAAGCCATCAGGGCTGCTGAGGACAGAGAAAGATGGAGTATGCTGGTTAAACGATCATCTGTGGTGCCCCTACGACCTCCGGGTTACGGGATAGGATAGGATAGATTAGATGAGGCGAGAACTTAGTAAGTTACTTCTTTATCTGTCTGATGTATTCTTTATCTATTTGTTGTTGTTGTGATGTCCTTATTCAATCACAAAAGAAAAATAAGAATCATTAGAACACAATCAGAAAGTGTTTTATAAAGTATTGCTTTGTATGTTTATCTGTCAATCCCTCAGCCTGTGAGTCTGTTAGGGAGATATGAGGGATGTTGTAATGGAGTTTTGGCCACTTCAGCCTGGATGTGGCTTTGTACATATGAGTAATGACAAACTCAATTCTAGTACATGTCAAAGTAGCCAAGGTCCTCAACTCTTTCTCAAACCGTTGTTAGACAAACCATCTAAAAGCTGATTGCTTGATTGTTTCATTGATTCACTGATTCATTGCACATGTTTTTTAGTGGATGAAGACGGCAGGAAGAAGACCCCAGAGGAAAAAGCGGATAACATTTTCTTCCAACGCACGTTCAGTCCTCATCTCCACGACTTGGTGTCTTCCTGTCTGTGCAAAAATCCTGCACAAAGGTGTGTGTTTGGCTTGCATCATAAAATGGATGATTTTACCTTTCTTTGAAGGGGCGAGGAGGGTGATAGTGAATGATGACAAACAAGATTTTAGACCTGAATTTGGCTTGCCAGAAATAAAGACTCGTGTTGAACGTTCTTATGAGGTACATCCGTCAAAGCACAGTTTGTAGGCTAACTTTATGAACTTTATGTAAGGCTAGAAAACATGTTGACAGTAGGAGATTTTCTGTCTAAGCTCACTGGCAAGTGTGTGGTAAAGTCCAAGCGCTCTCTTCAATTATTACCAATGTGGGTAAGGTCCAAGCGCTCTCTTCAATTATTACCAAGCGATGGCTTCAATTGATGCTTCAAGGCTAGAAAACATGTTGACAGTAGGAGATTTTCTGTCTAAGCTCACTGGCAAGTGTGTGGTAAAGTCCAAGCGCTCTCTTCAATTATTACCAATGTGGGTAAGGTCCAAGCGCTCTCTTCAATTATTACCAAGCGATGGCTTCAATTGATGCTTCTTAGAATTTAAACTGACATAGGTGTAACTTACTTTATTTACTTTTAAAAATTTACAGAATGATTTTGGGCTTTTTCCTTTAAGAAAATTGACATTATGTTTGTTTTTCTTATTCTCAGACCGACGGCATCAGAGTTGTTGAATCACACATTATTCAGATCGTTACGCAAAAAGTCATCCGAGGTCTTGCCCAGTGCTCTTCACCCTGTCCCACCGCTGACTAACCTGGCCACTGTACCAAAAGGTGAGGGTAACATTCATTTGAAAGCATTGATGATGATGAACACTTGTATAGCGCGATTCCATCCACACCAGGTGAGCATGCTTGGGGCACTGCAAAAAAAAAAAAAAAGGTTTCTATCTTTTTTGGTCACTGGTTAAAAAGATGGGTCTTCAGCTGACGCTTGAAGACTGCTTTGGAGCTACACTGACGTAGCGAGAGAGGAAGTCTATTCCACAGGAGAGGAGCAGCACATTCAAAGGACTTTGCTCCAAAGTTCTTTTTCTTATGTCGATCAACACTTGGCACAGAGATCTTGCACTGTGAGCTAGACCAAAGGTTTCATTCAGTAACGTGCCAAAGGAGTTCTTGCAGGTACTTGGGTGCTGATCCTTCCTTGCATCCAAACACAAGGGATAGTATTTTATGTTCAATCCGCTTTTCTACGGGGAGCCAATGAAGTTCCCGGAGAACTGGTGTAATATGCTCATGAGTCTTAGTTTTTGTCACAATCCGAACTGCTGTGTTTTGAACTTTTTGTAGTCTCTGCAGCTGGCACTTTGGCAAACCCCAAACACAGCTGTTGCAGAAGTCCAAGCACCAAGCAAGACTGGATGAGCGAAACAGCAAGTGTGTTGGCTGTTTTTCTGTCCAGATCTGGCCTAAGTTGACCCAGTGTTCGCAGACCAAGGTAGCATGATCTGACTGTGGCGCTGACTTGAGGCACCATGGTGAGGCCGCTGTCCACAAGGAGACCAAGGTCTCGTACTGTGCCGGACACCGGAATAGCCGAAGTGCCAACTTGGAGAGAGTCCACAGATATACCTTTCGACAACAGGCATCTTAGCCACTCAGTAACACTTCTGTTTTGTCATCATTTAATTTTAACCTGTTGGAGAACATCCAAGACTTGATCTCTAGACAGCAGCTTTCCAGACTCTGGATTGCCTCTGAGGTGGAGGATGCACTAGGATGGAATGCTTTGGACAGTTCATTGTCATCTGCAAAGAGTTTTCGGCTGATTCCAAAGCTTTCAGTGATTTTTCCAAGCTGGGTGGTGTACATGGAGAATAATATTGGCCCTAGTACAGACCCTTGTAGTACACCACAAGTGAGAGGTACATCAGGTGATATGCCCCATCAACGATAACATGTTGTGTCCTGTCTAACAGGTAGGAGTAAATCCATTGATGGGCAGATGATGTAATTCCCATTTCAGCAAGGAATTTCAGGAGAAGCAGGTTGTGATCAATGCAGTCAAACGCTGCACTCAAATCCAACAGAACCACAAGAACAAGATCCCCATAGTCCGCACTGCACAGAATATCATTTAGAAGGCGAGTCAGCGCGGTTTCACAACGGTGACCTGGTTTGTAGGCAAACTGGTACACGTCCAGCAGATCATGTGTGACTGGAGAGCTGTTGTCTCCCTTTGACAACAGTGGATTGTTTTTGCTAACTTGGCAACAATATTGTTACATTATTAATCAAGTTTTGTTTCATGAAGAAGCATACATATTTGTTGTAAATATAAAAGCGCTATATAAAAGTGATAAAAAAAATAACAATCAAGTACAGAGAATGTATATGTATGAACATGCGTGCCTCTACAACCTATTGGTTATTTCTTTATGTAACTGTACAATGAAATTTCGAGGGGTGCCAGACACACTGTTTTAATGATGATGATAAAACATTTCTGGAGGTTGAGTAGATGGAGGAAGATTTGTATTGTTGCTGTGTAAAGTGACTTGAGTAATATTAACAATAGTAAAATGAATGATGTATAATTTACTTTCAGATAACAGCGTGGAAGAAATGACCAAACACATGAGCGAAGTGTCAATGGAGGAAGAATGGATTTTTTGACAACTTTCAACATTTTTTAGCTTTATTTTTGTCCGTGACCTGTGCGAGAATGAGGGAATTAACTGAACAGCTGTCAATGTCATTGAATGGAGTTTGAGTATAATGATAAACAGATAGGTGTATGTAGTGGTCATCAGTAAGAAATCTCATTGGATTTGATGACATATTTTGAATTGTCTGTGATGTAGGCTAGACTGGGGTTTTTTGACAAGCCAGCTTTGTAAGTGACTGAATGTAGTGAGTGAGAGGCCATGTGTATTGGTGTTTAGTGGAGCAGCCTTGTAGTGACTGACAGTAGTGCGTCATATTGATAGACCCTGTGTTTAGTGTTCAGTGGTATATAGCTGGCTGAATGTGATGGTGGAGTTTTGAAGCGTCTGTGGTGAGTGATTTATAAAGACTGGGTGTGTGCGTGATGCACAATTGTAGGCCCTAATCACCTTCATTCTGCTGTGTTGGAAAGGTGTTTGCATTGAAGTGGTTGTGATGTGGGCTGTTCACAGGCTGGGTGTAGATTTTTTTTTACAGCACCTGTTGGGCTTCTGGGTACTGTCCATCTCCCTTTAACCAACCCTGTGCCATGTTTGGCGAAGCAATGTTGAGCTCTGTTAGTACTTGGATGTCCCATGTTTGGTGAAGTAACGTTGAGCTCTGTTAGTACTTGGATGTCCCATGTTTGGTGAAGCAACGTTGAGCTCTGTTAGTACTTGGCATATTTGGTGAAGCAACGTTGAGCTCTGTTAGTACTTGGAAGTCCCATGTTTGGTGAAGCAACGTTGACCTCTGTTAGTACTTGGATGTCCCATGTTTGGTGAAGCAACGTTGAGCTCTGTTAGTACTTGGATGTCCCATGTTTGGTGAAGCAACGTTGAGCTCTGTTAGTACTTGGATGTCCCATGTTTGGTGAAGCAACGTTGAGCTCTGTTAGTACTTGGATGTCCCACACTGACTCAACCAAAGCTTTTAGGTTTTGAAGCTAGTTCAGCCAGGCTAGCTATAAATAGCTTTGCCAGTGCTCTTCTATCCTTTCCTTTCACTGAAAGGGAGGGTGTAGGCAAGCTATAAATAGCCCGCAGGCAGCAAAATGTGGGAGAACCTAAGAGTGCTGCTCACATAGGCATTGAGCTGCTGTGGTCCCATGTTTGGTGAAGCAACGTTGAGCTCTGTTAGTACTTGGATGTCCCATGTTTGGTGAAGCAACGTTGAGCTCTGTTAGTACTTGGATGAATGACAATACTTGGAAGACATCCACCAAATGATAATGCTCACAATGAAACCGGCTTGCAGCACACCCCAGCTGAGCATGGGTACCTGGTTCTCTTGTTTAGGACCAGGGAGGCTAAGCCAACAAGGAAGAGGAGATGGGCACTGCCTTCATTAAGCTGGCCCAGAGAAAAGATTCCTCCCAAACGACTAAAAGGTTACTGGAACACCGCCACCATGTTGGTACTGAGAAAGCCACCCAAATTACTCCTCTTCTGGTGACTAATAATGTTCATATTGTATACTCCTATTAAATGTGTACCATCCCTATGATCTGGCTGAGTGACCTTTTTGTTAGTGTGGGTACAGTTTTGTTATGATTATTGTTTCATTGGTTAGTTTGTTAGACTTCATTTGTTTATTTGGTTTGTGACTGGGCTGAAGAAAATCTAGGAGTGACCAGTTTAAATAAGAAAGGGAAAAGGTTCTCTCAACATCTTTTAAAAGGCAAGAGATTTGACTGTTGAAACAGCTTTCTGTGTTGTAACGTTGTGTTGGGCTGTAGATAGGAGGAATGGCTGTGAGCATGATGGTTATGCCCTGTTGGAATTGTTTTGGGTTGGTTCATTCAAACCTGTATTGACTTTTGTGATTATTGTTTTGGTCAAATATTTTGTTTATTCACATCATGTCTGTATTTGGGATGTTTGTTTTGTTATTTGCATTGTAAAAATTCCTGGTCTATAAGGCATAACTTTTGAAACTCAACTCTGACCCTTGCACCTTATCAACTGTTAGCGCCTTTCTGTGCGCCAAAGAGAAAAATAGATTGGCCAACTGCTGAAACAGACAACATAAGAAAGCAGAAACTGGAGGCAGTTAAAATGGCAAACTCTGGAAGAATGACCACTTTCACAGGCACAACGTGACTACAGCATTTCAGATTAATCATCAAACAACACAACCTCTCTATGGGTACAAAAACACCACCGTTGCAACAAAATTGCTGATTTGGTGGAGAAACTCCCAATTCCATTTATTAACAAAGGCAAGGTTTATTGAGGGTGTCGGTGCTCCTTAGCTGATGCATGCGCCTTATTTCTGACCACATGTTTGTGTGTGAACATGTAGGGAGTGCATCTTGTGGTCTGTGTTGCCTTGTAGGCTGAAAATACCATTTTATGTCAAGTCTGAAAGATCAGTAATTTCAATAATTTATTTTAACATCTCTTCACAGGTGATTTTAGACTATACAGTCATTCTCACGCATGGACACACAAACATATAATAAAATATAACAATTTAAAGTTGATCTATAATCATACAATGTATCTAATAGTACTACAGAAGTTTACCAGCAGCAGACATGTAAATTATACGGGCAATATCTATCATTACTGGGCTATGCCACAAAATATCAATGGATTCTTGACTACTTTATTATTATTTATTATTATTATTTCTTGACTACTTACTTTAACAATCTTTTCTTTATATAACAGAACCACAATAGGACATTGATATACAAAATGTTTAACAGATGTTGGTTGTAAACAAACTCAAACTATACTCATACTCTTTTGAAAACTTGGTGTTCCATGAATTGACTCTTAGAGTCGGAGGGTGGGGGGTGGGGGGGGGGTCTGTATAAATATTATCCCCACTTTTTGGAAATTTTGTGCTTTAAATTCCCACTGTCGCACTTTTTTTCCTTTGTTCTTTCTCATTCCTACTCTGTTCTAGCAATCTACTATACTATCTTCTTCTTCGCTAGACCTGTCACGTACCTTTTTTCTTGAAAACTCTTACAAAACTTCTCATTTCTGTATGAGGTTTGTTAGATCAGCTTGGGAATATTGGACACTTTCTGCCAAATGGTCACTGGGGTTTCCTATGATATTATTTAGCAATGTGGGCATGTTCTATTTATGTGTTTTGTTGATATTTTATAATGATGTTTATTTACTTCTTTTTTTTCTAAACGGGGGTTCGATAAATTAGAGTACAGCTTCAGCGTCCCCTGCTTGGTATGCCTTTATTGTAAAGTGACCGGCTGGTGGAGTGCCTTCAGTGTTATAACTAGGGTTGTTTCAGTAGATCTTTTATACGGATCAGGGGTGAGTCCTCTTTCAACCAAGTTGTGGTCCTGATTTGGCTCTTTGCAGTCCGCTGGATCTTGTAAGCAATGAATAACTAACCAAGCAAGAATGTACTCTTAAAAGATAGTTTATTAATTATTCTACACAAATGTCTTGGACAAGGACATTTTTAACTCCCCCTTGGGGGTGCCGGGGATTTCAGTATAGTTTCCCCACTTTTTTGGAAATTTAGTGCTTTAAATTCCCACTGTCGCTGTCTTTCTCCTTTGTTGTTTCTCCTTCCTACTCTGTTCTATCAATCTACTATACTATGTTCTTATTCACCAGACCAGTCACCTACCTTTTTTCTTTAAAACTCTTCTGGGACAAAACTCCTCATTTGTGTGTGAGGTCTGTTGGATCAGCTTGGGAATATTGGACGCTTTCTGCCAGGTGGTCACTGGGGTCGGCTTCCTGTGTTATTATTTGGCAATGTTGGCATTTTATATGTATGTGTTTTGTTGATATTTTATAATGATGTTTAAATTCTATTTTGTTTTTGTAAACGAGGGTTCGATAAACTAGAGCATAGCCTCAGCGTCCCCTGCGTGGGATGTCTTTATTGTAAAGTGACCAGCTGGTGGAGTGCCTTCAGTGTTACCACTGGGGTTGTTTCAGCAGATCTTTTGTACGGATCATGGGTGAGTCCTCTTTCAACCAAGTTGTGGTCCTGATTTGGCTATTTGCAGTCCGCTGGATCTTGTAAGCAATGAATAACTAACTAACCAACCAAGAATGTACTCTTAGTTTATTAATTATTCTACACAAATGTCTTGGACAAGAACATTTGTTAACTCTTTCTTTTGTTAGGTAAATTAGAATATATATTGTTTTCTAATAAAGATATTCATTCAAATGCTTTATATCATTATATGTAATAGTATCACCTTTCTTTGCTTCTCCTTTACTAATTTATCAACAATATTATTCCACTAATTACCTACCTTTTTTCTTGAAAACTCTTCCTGGACAAGACTCCTTGTTTGTGTATGAGGTCTGTTGGATCAGCTTGGGAGTGTTGGACGCTTTCTGCCGGGTGGTCACTAGGGCTTCCTATGAATGTACTATTTAGCACTATAGGCATTTTATATGTATGTGTTTGGTTGATGATTTATAATGATGTTTGTATTCTATTTTGTTTTTGTAACCGGGGTGTTCGCGTAGTTGAGGTCAACCCTCAGCCGTCCCCCGCGTGGGATGTCTTTATTGTAAAGTGACTGGCCGGTGGAGGGCATTCAATTTTCCCACTGGGGTTGTTTCAGCAGATCTTTTATGCGGATCGGGGGTTGTCCGGTCCTGATTTGGCTCGGAAGAGTCCGCTGGACCTAAAGCAACAATAAATCAATCAATCAATCAATTCCACTAAATGCTGGTATGAAAAGGAATCCAGCAAATGGAGACTCCAGGAGACCTTTAGATATAATATAACGTATTGGAGACTTAATTCAAATAAAATATGTCATATATATGAAGTCTGAAAGAGTAACTGTTCATAGGCTGTTTTTTTGCTCGAGCATTTAATGTGGTTTTTGTTACCACCTTTGTATTAAGACAAAAAATCTGTGTTCATGTTGTTCACTGTGTATGCAAATGTACTGAGATTATTATGTTATTTTGTGAAGGACAAAAGTAAACTATTTTACTATCACACGCTCTTTATGTAAGTGTATATTGATATGTTTGGCGGCAGGGATAGCTCAGTCGTCAGAGCGCACGACTTGTGTGAGTGCGTCTTGGGCGACATGGGTTCGAATCCCGACTTCAGCAAACTATTTTGTGATTGCTGGATATTACGGGCCAGCGCCTTGAGAAGCTCTCTGAGCTTGTAAGTGCGTTATATAAGAGAAATCTCTATCATTCTTTTTCTTTTATGTTGCGATATAACTTATATGATTGATTGATTTGTATTGTATAATGGACTTTTGCTATTAATAATTGGGGTGTGAAGTCAAGTTCAAATGTGAGTTTGTTGTGCGCGCCTCTTAGTTGTGGAGATTTTCTTTTGAACAGTGGTAGTATCCACGGTATTGTGAAGAAGAACAATGGTAGTCTGTGTGTATGTTATTATGTCTGTTTAAAAACTGTGTCTTTGCATTTGGCTTATAGCTTTGCCAGAATCTTTGATGTGGTGACCAGTCAGGACAGTGTGGAAGAAGATTGGTCAAAGTCTGTCCGATGTTGCAATAGTTACCATACTTAATGCAGACATATTTTGTCAGACTTTGATGTGTACACTGAAAGCCAGTGTGACCTATAAATGTCAACGAGACCTGGGCCAGTTTTATTGAATGCATTGGAGTCCTATATGTTATACACCTTACAGATTAAGTCTCTTATTCCTTTCTTTAACCTGTTGATAAAACTGCCCCCATTACTTTGACAACTCTCTTTGGAACGGGACAATTCAGATGTGACCAGGTCTTACTGCCCCCATGGGAGCAAAGTCATCGGTTTGCGTCCATTTGGCGAGAATGTGTTTAGAGATGACCAATTCCAACTTGCAGCAAGGCTGATTTTTTAGTAAACAAAACTAGGATTTTCGGAATTTGAAGAAAACCTGTTTTGGTGTGTTGCATTGAAAACGTATGCAAGAGAAAAAGTATGTTCACTGAAGAAATTTTTGGATCGATACAAGAAAACATTTTTATAACATGTTATTCCAGGTTTTATTTTGCCTTTTCTCATTCACCAGAAAATAAAAGTTTAAAAGGAAAACCGTCTCTTGGTTTTGGGATAATAAAATACCAACACAAAATGAATTTCTCTACAAACACAACAGAAAAATATATGGCAAATTAAAACGGCTGCAAAGATTACAATCAACTGGCTTTTATAACATTGGAGTCAGTGGAATTACATCAGTAGTCCTAAACAAAAGAGGGGAAACAAAAGTTTATTTTAGCCCTGTGTTTTGGACAGGCTCTAAAAATCCTGGGTCAACTCCTATTGCTTACCAGTGATCAACGTCAAATGCCCGTCTACCTATGTAAAACTATCATTCCTCCATTTGGCAAGTTGTACTCCATATTCCCAGTGCGCCTATTGTCACAAACACCCTCTCTTGACTTTCCCTCTTGCACACCACCATCAGTTCTTTGTTCTCAACACTCCATTTTCTTTCTCTCCTTTTTGTTTCAAATATTTTGTGAAAAAAATTGCACGCACCAAATAAGCACAAGTCAAAAACCTGAAAAACAAAATACATGCACCATGGAATTGACGATTCTGTAGGTTCCTTCAAACAAAAATCCACACCAATATATCAAACCCATTTTGAGCCCAACCCCAAACTAAAACTATACCACTGGTAACAGATGTAATAACATTTATAGCCCGACCTCACATGTCAAACATAATGGTTAAATAAAATGTTAATAACACTACAGCCAGAAGTTTAAAATGACCTTGACCAAACAATCAGTAACAAGGAACACAAGAGAGCTGATCAACAAATAATACTTGTAAACAATCCACATCCAACATCTTGCAAAATAAATCAACACATCCCTCCAATAGCTCCGGAAGGAAGCCAAACACAAAAATGTTCCACAACAAATTTAGTTATTCATTGTTCATAGGGTCCAGCGAACTGCAAACAACAGAATCAGGACCACTATTTTGTTAAAACAGGACTCGACACAGATTCATATGAAAGATCTGCTGAAACAATCCTAATGGTAACACTGAAGGCACTCCACCAGCCGGTCACTTTACAATTACATTACAGGATTATTGCTTTAGGTCCAGCGGACTCTTCCGAGCCAAATCAGGACCAGTATAGCCGAATCATGACCACAAAATCGAGACCACAACTTTGCTGAAAGAGGACTCGCCCCTGATCCGCATAAAAGATCTGCCGAAACAACCCTAGTGGCAACACTGAAGGCACTCCACCAGCCAGTCACTTTACAATAAAGACATCCCACGCAGGGGACGCTGAGATTATACTCTAATTTATCAAACCCCGGTTTACAAAAACAAAATAGAATATAAACATCATTATAAAATATCAACAAAACACATACATATAAAATTCCTAGATTGCCAAATAATAACATCATAGGAAGCCCCAGTGACCACCTGGCAGAAAGCATCCAATATTTCCAAGCTGATCCAACAGACGTCACACACAAATAAGGAGTCTTGTCCCGGAAGAGTTTTCAAGAAAAAGGTAGGTGACTGGTCTAGCGTAGAAGATAGTATAGTAGATTGATAGAACAGAGTAGGAATGAGACAGAACAAAGGAGAAAGACAGCGACAGTGGGAATTTAAAGCACTACATTTCCAGAAAGTGGGGATATTATTTATACTGAAACCCCCGGCACCCCCACGGTGGTACTTTACAATAAAGACATCCCATGCAGGGGACGCTGAGGTTGTGTTGTACTCTAATTTATCAAACCCATCAACCGCAGCAAAAACAAAATATAAACATTATAAAATATTAAACACTTACATATAAAATGCTTACATTGCTAAATAATAATAACCATAGAAAATCCTAGTGACCATTTGGCAGAAAGCGTCTAATATTTCCAAGTTGAACCAACAGACCCCATACATAAATGAGGAGTTTTGGAAGAGTTTTCAAGAAAAAAGGTAGGTGACTCGTCTAGTGAAGAAGATAGTATAGTAGATTGATAGAACAAAAAGAACAAAGAAAGACAGCGACAGTGGATATTTAAAGCACTAAATTTCCAAAGTGTGGATACTATAAAATTTATACAGACACCCCTGGTACACCTACAGGGACGGTGAGAGGGGTGGGGTAAAGGCAGGGAGATCACTATTAGAAGATGGAAAGGAAATCACATTTTTATTTTTGAAATTTTAAATTGACTGCATCCAACAGCATTATTTTGTGTAACGGACTTTTTGTCTTCATGTAACACAATTTTTCCTAAGCAAAATGTATGTAGAAATGCATGTTTACTAAGCAAAGGGTATGTATGTAGAAATGCATGCTTACTAAGCAAAGGGTATACCAAAGTATCAAAAGGAAAGGACAAGAGTTCAGTTCAACGTTTTGCAGAAGAGGGCAAATAAACTTTAGGCACAAGTGGTTTTTGTCTGCGCCTGGAAAAGGCTCTTGATGGACGTATGATCTTTAGCAACTTCTTCACACTTTTCATGACATTTTGATGACACGTGTTTCTCGCAGTAGTTGCAACCGCCATGTGTCTATTTTTCACAAAGTGTATTTTCAAAGACTTTTAATACATTGACTTCAGTATCTTGCAAATTCTATCCCTTTCAGAGATGTAGTCAGACAAGGGCTCTTCTTGTTGTAGACTTTCAAAATGCTTTTTTGGCCTGCTGCTTAGCTTTGGGTTCATCTTTATCAGATAGGAAGAACGGAATGCATCACGGCTTCGCTTAATTTTCAGGCTAGTACACAGCACTGAGCAGAATGGGGGAAACCAGAACACAAATGTGGTGAACCTATGATATGTGATCGTGAGTATGCGACACCTAGGTAAGGGAAGTAACTATACTGCAGGTCTTTTCATTGGGAACTAAAAAGTAAATACATCTCTTTTTTATTTTATAAGAAGAAACTTGACCGTATTTTTAGCAAGCTGGCCTGACGACCGTACTCCCAAGTTAGTTATTCATTGCTTACAAGGTCCAGCGGACTGCAAAGAGCCGAATCAGGACCACAAAATCAGGACCACAACTTGGTTGAAAGACTCATCCCTAATCCGTATAAAAGATCTGCTGAAACAACCCTACTGGTAACACTGAAGGCACTCCACCACCCGGTCGCTTTACAAAAAAGGAACCCCACGCAGGGGACACGGAGGCTATACTCTAATTTATCGAAGCCCTGTTTACAAAAACAAAATAGAATATAAACATCATTATAAAATATCAACAGAACACATACATATAAAATGCCTACATTACTAAATAATATCATAGGAAGCCCTAGTGACCATTTAGCAGAAAGCGTCCAATATTCCCAAGCTGACCCAACAGACCCCATGCACAAATGAAGAGTTTTGGAAGAGTCTTCATAAAAAAAAAAGGTAGGTGACTAGTTTATCAAAGAATATAGTATAGTAGATGGAACAGAGTAGGAATGAGAGAATGAGACAAAACAAAGGAGAAAGACAACGACAGTGGGAATTTAAAGCACAAAATTTCCATAGAGTGGACATACTATTTATACAGAAACCTCCAGCACCCCCACAGGGGAACCGTACTCCAAGGCTAAATTGTGTACAAATATGGTAACGAGTGTACGGTAGGCAAGTCTGTGATATCAACAATCAATTCTGCAGCTTACACACATACAAGAAGTTAAAAAAACAGAAACATCTCGCCAAACCAATAAATGCAATACTTGAGACTGGAAAATTCACATCAAGCAGAACAAAAATAATTGCCACCAACATATGAAAACAAAACCTATTTGTCAACAAAGTACATTCTCATACATGTATATGTGCAACTTACAACATTGTCAAAAAAACACTTCAATAGCATTTTGGGCAGATTCAATTTTGTTCTTTCCTAAATGGAATAAAACAGGGATGCTAGCATTGAAATGTTCAATAAAAAGAAACCAATATGTGCACAAGCCAAAGGAACACTACTTTCAACAGAGACAAGACCAAACCCCACAATGCACCTGTTGGAGCTCAGCTCTTTATCAGGCAGACAACACACATTACATTACAGACAACACACATTACATTACCAGGACCAGAGAAGTGAAAGAGGACTCACCCCTGATCAGCATAAATAATCTGCCGAAACAACCCTAGTGGTAACACTGAAGGCACTCCACCAGCCGGTCACTTTACAATAAACACATCCCACGCAGGGGACGCTGAGGCTGTACTCTAATTTATCGAACCCCCGTTTACAAGAACCAAATAGAATACAAACATCACTATACAATATCAACAAAACACATACATATAAAATGCCTACATTGCCAAATAATAACAACGTAGGAAGCCCCAGTGACCATTTGGCAGAAAGCATCCAATATTCCCAAGCTCATCCAACAGACCTCACACACATATGAGGAGTTTTGTCCTGGAAAGGTTTTCAAGAAAAAAGGTAGGTGACTGGTCTAGCGAAGAAGACAACACACAACAGACAACAAAGCAATACAATACAACACAACTGCAACAAAGAAAACTAGTTCTGTTGGGAAGTACGTCGTTTTGTCGTTCCTCGTGTGTTGTCCACCTAATGGAAAGCTTAGCTTGTGCATTGTGTGGTTAGTCCAGTCATTTGACAACCTTGGGAAACGACATATCTTTTTCTTGCTGTACATGTAGACTACCCACCTTCATCATAGGGATCATCATGTACAATCTGCACGAGGATGATAAATGTTGGCTAACCGCTGAACTGCGACTGTGACAGAGCTGTAAGGGTGTATGTGGACTCTCCACTGTCTGCATAAACTGCTTGTATTGTAGTATATACTACTGTCAGTCGACTGCATCATGCGAGCGTTGTGGCCCAGTGGTTTAAGGCCAGACTAACTAGCCTTGTCCACAGGCTAGAAACCAATGGTGCCAGACAGGTGTGGGATCGATCCAGCAACTGGGTGTTGTGTTTCTCTGAATTTTATTTTCTTTCGACAAAGGCAACATCCCAGGGGTTTTCTCCATGTGTTCAGCAACATTTCAAAAAACACAACTAATATACTTTTTTAATTTACCTTATTGTCCCTTTTTCCATGGGGAAATTAGGTAGGTTGGGTTTGGGTGCGCCAGGCCTTTCCCAGGGGAGGTAACCCAAAATTTCCCTATAAAAATGGACAATTATCAAAAACCAAAATAATTTTTTTTTTAAAAGGTAGTATTGACTACTGTTAGTTGACTGCATCATGGAAGTATCGACTGCAGTCAGTTTGTGTGTGTTAAGGTGTCTGTGATACAATTTTCTAACACCCTACGCTTTTCTTTAGGCCAGGTATTTTTCTTCCAACAAATCACCCAACTTTTTGAAGAGCCAAGGTATCAATGATGTTGGTACATTGTGACAAGTCGTTTACTTGACAAATATTCAAAATATTAATTATAATGTATTTCTATTGTAATTTTTTTTGTTAGTTATTCATTGCTTATAGGGTCCAGCGGACTGCAAAGAGCAGAATCAGGACCACAAAATCAGGACCACAACTTGTTTGAAAGAGGACTCACTCCTGATCCGTATAAAAGATCTGCCGAAACAACCCTAGTGGTAACACTGAAGGCACTCCACCAGCCGGTCACTTTACAATAAAGGCGCCACACGCGGGGGGATGCTGAGGCTATACTCTAATTTATCGAACCCCCGTTTACACAAACAAAATAGAACACAAACATCATTATAAAATATCAACAAAACACATACATATAAAACGCCTACATTTCTAAATAATAATATCATAGGAAGCCCTAATGACCATTTGGCAGAAAGCGTCCAATATTCCCAAGCTGTTAAAACAGGCCTCACACACAAATGAGAGTTTTGTATTGGATGCATTTTCAAGAAAAAAGGTAGGTGACTGGTCTAGTGAAGAAGAAGACAGTAAAGTAGAATGTCTAGTATGAAGGTCAATTGTAAAACATAGCACAGCAGCAGACATGTGTTGTACAGCAAGAAGACACCATTACAACTGCAAACTTAGCAGCAACGATGACCTGTTATCCACAATGCAATTTCCAAAGTAACCTCACAGTCACTAAAAATAACCCAACATCCTTGATACTGCGACACTTCCACATGTGCAGGTCCACTGTGTTATCAACATGACAAACACACACAACATGCTTTCACATACACAAACCACTCAGTAGCAGCATTTGTGCCATGTGAGACAGACTAACCTCAGTTATGACATAAAATGCCAAGTTGTTACATAAAATGTTAGTTATTCCATAAAATTACATTGACAAAGATGCACTATGATAAACAATACAATTGATCTGTTTGCCGACAACAACAAATTAATAAACAACTATTATCATACTGGACAGTATTGTTAGATACAATGTTTGGATGCCACATTCAAGATGACATATTGCAATACACAAAAACTGTTTGGCAACCAGCAACAGAGAATCATTTTGATGCGATATTTAGACAAAACCTATACGTCCATACTTCCTCTACAGATTTTGTAGCGAACGACGGAGAATTTAATATGATTTGGGTTTATTATAGCACATAAACACGGTAGGACAATATCAACACATGATTTATAATGATGTTGTGTAGTGTAGCTGCCTCTGAGGCCAGGAAAGCAAGTTCTCTCTGTTACCACCACTGAAAGGGAGATCACCTGACCAACCTCAACAAAAGCTGCAGTTCCTAGTGGGTAGGCCTTCCCTTCCTTGTGCTGGGGAAAGAGAGAGAGGGAGCAGGCCAGACCTAGCATCAGCTACACTGTTATGTCGTGACAGATACGTCAACACAAAAGACTAGCCACACTCAATGTTAACACCAACAAGGACTAGAGTAGCAATTTATGTTAGCAACATACCACCCTCAAATCATTACGGCACTACTAATCATTATTGTCATTATCCTCATAGCAACGTCACTTTAAAAAAAAAAAAAATGTACGCATTCTAAAAACAATTTCGTTTAGAATTGATCTTTTCCTTTCACGAACGAAAAAGTGTGTAAATCGTGAGAAAATAAGGCTTTTTAAAATGCCAATGCTTTTTTTTTTTTTCACAAGACAATAAGAGTATAAAGTGTACTGTATTGTATTACAGCACTGTTCACATAACAAAAAATAGATTTAGTTAAGCAGCTATGCAAACTGCTAAAATAAACTTTACTTCACATTTACATTAACATGAATATGTCACTCTCCAAATCTGAAACCTCGCAACAAATATTTGTAAAAAACGTGTGACAACAATGCAGCAAGACAGCGACATAAAGCCCCTTAGTCACATCTTTACAAATCATACACATGCATGTAGACCACCTCATTGACCACATTTCTTCCATACACCAGATTTTGCCAAGAAAATGATAGCATTTTGTTTTCTACGGAGGCCAGCTATCCCGGAATTGATACACATTTTGACAGACATCAGCTGCTAAAAACGACCCTGTATCAACCACCCTCTGGCTCCAGCACAAATAGAAACTGGTGGAACATTCTCAACGCCGCTGGTGTTTTTGATCATTTACAACAAACTTAATACGGGGCAAGAACACAAACAATGCTATTTAACCAACAACATGTTGAGCCGCGGACACACAAAGGTTTTGCTGATACAAATTGAAAATGCTGCAACATGAGACAAATGTTAACACTGGACAAGTGTGTGTGCTTTTAGTATACAAGGTATTACACCGTTTTGGTGCAATATTTAAAACTCTAGAAGTTGGGACAATGAACTGTGCATGTCTCTCTACACATCTATAACCCGTTGTTCTATACCTACATACCTATCACTAGTATCAACCCATACACAGTCATCCCAGATCCGCCTTTTCCATTTCTTTTTCACAGCATGGCAGGAGATGGCAATGTTGTATTTATTAACATCAGGGGTGCTGAAAGCACAGGCCAGTAAAGGAGAATGAAGACTGCCCAACACTTGCTGCCGGCTGGCTCCTAACAAGACACTGTTCTTACACACAGCTTGCCCCCATTTCACAGTGGACCATATTGTCAAGTTTCACTATATCGTGCACAGCTTGCCCCCATTTCACAGTGGACCATATTGTCAAGTTTCACTATATCGTGCACAGCTTGCCCCCATTTCACAGTGGACCATATTGTCAAGTTTCACTATATCGTGCACAGCTTCCTTCTTTTTGTTTGATGTAGACAATCAACCTGTGCAAACTGAACAATATGTGGAACTGTGGGGTTTGTGGTATTGACTGCAGTGAACGAGGGATGGTTGGTGCATCTTGTTGTTTGCAGGCAAAGGTTCACCCTTTCATTTGGTGTGAAAGCTGTCAACCAGATAGTGGCAATTGTGGCAGACTAGTCAACAGCTTCTCCATCGCTAGCTCAGTTGCAAAGTTAAACATTCTGGCTTTCAGAACCCCTAGATGATAGTGTGATATGTATAGTCATTCATTTGATACTGGAAGTCAGCCAATGATAAGTTGTATAGTTAATGAGTTCAATTCATACTGCAAGTCAGCCAATGATAAGTTGTATAGTTAATGAGTTCATTTCATACTGCAAGTCAGCCAGTGATAAGTTGTATAGTTAATGAGTTCATTTCATACTGCAAGTCAGCCAATGATAAGTTGTATAGTTAATGAGTTCATTTCATACTGCAAGTCAGCCAGTGATAAGTTGGGGACAAAAACTGACAGTATGGAAAATGCTACAGTTGTCATTGACCAATTTTGCGGATGTAGAAAAAAACACTACAAATGATGGCTTGATGATATAAATAAATGTGTTGATAAACCAACTCCCATGGAACAACATCAATGAATGTAAAATAAACTCACCATGTAAACCATGATAGTTAACAGATCCCCAAAGTTATATTCCAAAGCACAGTTGTAAAGAAAGAAAATGAAACTATAATATGAACTACAAGACCAAAGTCCACATCACTCACATTCTCCTTTATGGAACTTGCAATATTTAGCATGAAAACGAGGGTCCCTAATAAAAAAAAAAAATTTATGAAACGGTAGCATTAAAATGCAAATACCAACTATGATCTTTCTATGCTCTTGACTTTGAGATGACCTTGACCTCTGGCTCCAAGCACAGTCATATAAAATCACATAAATAAGAGTTGTATCATGCCCAAAAAACTGAGGCATTGGGATGACCTTGACCTTCAGTGACCTTGACCTTGGGATGACTTTGACCTTCACGTGACTCCTCATGTATGGTCAAATAACCCAATGTTGTTGCATACTAAGGGTTAAATAGAACTGTTCTACTGTATGATGACCTATTTTTTTTGTATGTTTTTGCAAGGCCTAACATGATCTTGACCTTCATTTTCAACACAAACGTATATGAAAGTTCAATCTATCATCTTTAAATACAAAAAGATTGGACTTTATAACTCTCATAGTTTAGGGTCAAGGTCACTTCAATCACTTCAAAGTATCTATACTAACCGACTTCGAACAGCTCCAGTGACTTTGACCTTGGAGTGAGATTGACCAAATTTGCGTAGTATATGTCTTATTGATATCTATCATACATCAAAGAATCAAAAGTTCAAAATTAATCACTCTGATAAAAAGTCAAATTTTATGAAAAAAAAAAGTCATTTTTTGTTGACCCTGACCTTGAAGTGAGGTCATTCATACACTGATCATTTATGAGGTCTTATGGATCTTCCCAAGGCCGGGTTGTGATAGTTGAAATAGGTTGTGAAATATTAATCCACTTGCAAGTTTTGCACAGACGGTGGACAGACGGAATCGTTGATTTTTTTTTTTTAATGTCATTTTTGGACTTTTTAGGACCCATTTTGCACAGAATTGCAAAAATCTTGAAAAAATTGGGGGGGGGGTGGAGGGGGGAGGGGTGTTAATACATACATTCAGATTGCTATGCAAGGGAGTCAAATATATTAACATATAGATACAATCACCAAACAGAATTTACCAGAAGAAACTAAAAATAAACAAGGAAACCACCAAGAATGAAGTTGAGCTATAAATAAACAAAACCATAAATCACTCTTACTCATATGGTATTACTGTCGATCGCTGGGCAGGAATACAAAGTTGTGAGAAATGACACAAAATGACACACCCATGTTGCTGCCAGCATGCCAACAAACAAGGGCAAATCCCATATGACTCACATGCTCCTTATGGAACTTGCAATAGTCCATTAACATGAAAAATAAGTGCCCAAAATAAAATGGTGGCATTATAATGCAAAATAATACTGACTTTGATCTTTCTACCTTGAGGCGACCTTCACCTCTGGCTCCAAATACACTCGTGTACGCTCAAAAAAACTACAGTAAAAATTGTATTATGCCAATAAACCTGATCTTGGGATGACCTTGACCTTCAGTGACCTTGACCTTCACATGATCTCTCATGATCAAAAAACTCAATGTTGTTGCATACTATGGCCTTCAGTGACCTTGACCTTCACATGATCTCTCATGATCAAAAAACTCAATGTTGTTGCATACTATGGCCTTCAATGACCTTGACCTTCACATGATCTCTCAGGATCAAATAACTCAATGTTGTTGCATACTATGGGCTAAATATACAGCCATCCCAATGTACAATGACCTATTTTAAAAAAAGTTTTTTGCAAGTTTGGAACTTATCATAGTTTAGGGTCAAAGCCTATATTGACTTTAGACAATGCCAGTGATCTTGAACTTGGAGCGAGGTTGACCAACTTTGCATAGTGTACGTGTCTCATTAATACCTATCATGCATCAAGGGATCTAGTTCAATATTACTAACCTAGAAAAAAGTGAAATTTTGATAAAAACTCATTTTTTTACTAACATTCGTTGACTCTGTGATTTGATCTCGAAGTGAAGCCATTCATTCACTGAACATTCATGATGTCTCATGGATCTTACCAAGTTTGGTTGTGATAGTTGAAACAGATCCTGAGATATTAATAAATCCACTTGCAAGGTTTGCACAGACAAATGGCGGACAGACACACACACACACAATTTTTTTGTAATGTCATATTTGGTTTAACTGAGACTCATCTTGCACAGATTTGCAAATAAAAAAAAAAAAAAAAATGTGGAGGTGAGTACATAGTCTTACACTGCTTTATGCATGCGAGTCAAACATGTGAAAAAGGAAAAGAATGCTTATACTCTGGATGAAATGAATACTTGTGAGTGAAGAGGATGAAGGTTGGGGGACGGGCACCAGGGGAAGGGGGATGGGAGACAGTACAAATCAGAATGTTAAAAGTGTTCTCCAAAGGCCAAGTTATGGCTATATTTCACCTCATCAACACCCTTGAAGGTTGGAAGAGTAGCGCTTCATTTGGCATTCCCATTCTAACCCCACTTTTTCCACAAGTGGACGTAACATTGTTGTACGCCTGCATACTGAATGCACCCCAGGGAACTGTAGTTTTCCTTCTTTTTTTTTTTTTATCCAACAAGTCGCTGAAGATCATGTTCGTAGATGGCGATGATAAGCATAATCCCCGAGCCTAACATCATGCCTGCCACCTGTAGCACAACGTGAAAATACTGGTTCTCTCCCTTTTTGGTCTCCACTGACGTCATCTCTGGCAGCTGTGAAAAACAAAGGCCGATATTACGAGTTAGACACAAAGTGTGTGTACAATACAGGCAGTAAGTGGTTGTCTCCCCTTAAGAAAGGACCCTGGAGCCAAATGAAAGCATCTTGGATTATTATAATGGAGAAACATTTGTGGTTTCCCCCCAGCCATTTCTTTGTTTATGGCTTGTCTTTTGCAACATTATAAATACATTATTATCCTCCTTTCTTCCTTTCCTTTCATTTTCCTGGTGCAGGTCGGCCCGGCGCTCCAGTACGTTCTACAATAACTGGCAAACCCAACGTGCGCTAGCTTTTCACCACCTTCGACTGCAATTCCCAGTCGGTGGGCGTTCCAACAAACACGGTACATCCTGCATCGTACAACATTCCAGCCCTTCGTGCCTAAGTAAATGAATAAATAACAAATAAACTAATAACCGTTAAGTCAAAAACGTTACCATATCAACCAGGGAGATGTAGAGAAACATGCCGCCAACACCGGCAAAGATCCAGAGACTGGCGTTGCGGATGTTGCCAATGGCCACACCCACACACATCCCGATCAAGCATAACAAGGAGGAGACGCAGTTGTAGAAAATGGCGCGCTTCACTGGCATGCCTGCCCTCAGCAACACTGCAAAATCACCTGACAGAGCAGCAAAGTCAGTTATACAACATGCACACAGTCTGTGTTTTGTTAGCTGAATGGGTCCAATACCAATGTCATCCACAGATCATACAGCATCAACAATTTCAACATTTTCAGCAACAGCCACACATGCCTTCCCCAAAAAGTGAGTTTCAGGAACACACACAAAATCCAGGATAGGCCATGATTGCCCAGGACAATAATACCTAAGAAAATTACCTTGTATTTACAAGCATTTTAGTATTTTATACAAGTATTTTCAGTATTTAGTATTTTATACAAGTATTTTCAGCACATGCTGAATTTTATTTTATTTTTTTTTTTTTTTTTGCTGCAGTTTATTATCCATTTCTATCAGTAATTTCTGGGCCGCCTCCCTCGGGGAAGGCGTAGTCGCAGCCAGTGGCGCGCCCAAACCCTACCTACCTAACATTATTTGTGAATTTTTGAAATTTCTGCTGGGGAAGCAAACCGGAGTACTCGGAGAAAACCCCCGAGACTTTGCCAGAGTCGAAAGTAAATAATATTCGGAGAAACATAACGCCCAGATGCTGGCTCGAACCAACACCTCTCAGGCGCCTTTGGTTTCTGGCTTGTGGACAAGGCAAGTTAGTCCCGCCTTAGCCCACTTGGCCACAACGCTCGCTGAATGTCTTCTTCCATTAATGTTGTTTCTGAAAGGACCTATAGTAGCCACTCTTCAGGTCCCTGTAATCCTCTTCTGTCCAGCTCCCACGAAATACATCTCCTGGCCTGGATTTGGCAAGAGTTTCACATGAGGTGCAAAAATAAAAGGGTTCCACAATACATGTCCACTTTTCTGTGTTGTCCTGTTTAAATTTTTGAATCCTTTGGTTAATGGATTTTTCTACATCGCATTTGGAGGTGTTCATTCTGTCGCTTCCTTTTCTTCCTCAGACATGTTCTATTTGATAGCCGCCATCTTCGCCACTAGTAGGCCTACTCTGGAAGTTTGGAGAAGCCGCTTTGCACATGCGCCTCCATTCTGAATTAGAACATGCATGCGCACTAGCTCGGATGAACTTCCACAGAGGTGGGGAACCACTCCTCGGTAAAACCAGGAGAGAAATGATCTGTCTGTGCTCCGACTAACCCGCAAAATCAGCGACTTTCATTTGTATTTTTGGAGGGAAATTTGCCGACTGGAAAAGGCAAATACAATCCGTATTTTCGGAACATTCTCTTTATGTTATTGATTTTCTGTAACAAATACGGCTGTACTGTAACAGTAGGCATGTCTGAACAGCTCACAAGTTCAAAAGTAATGGCTGTTAATATATAGAGGTCAATGTAGTGTCAATTACTGCTAACATATAAAGTGAATACTGCTAAAATATAGAGGTCAATGTAGTGTTAATGACTGCTAACATAAACAGAAGAATTTAGTAATTATCATTAAACCGAAGGCAGGGCAATTTGTCTTTTACTCTTACTGTGGCCATCATCATCAAGAATGATGACATGGCTATTTTCATTAGGATGGGTATCAACACCTACCAATCTCATGTGGCAGCTCGTGACACATAACAGCGATGGAGGTGCTGATTCCTCCCGTCACGCTGTTAGCAAACGCAGCACCGATGGCCAAGCCGTCGCTAAAATTGTGAATGCCGTCACCCAGAATCACCATCCAGGCCACCGCCGCTACAGAGCCAGGGAGGGTGTGGCAGTGGGCGTGGTGGTTATGGCCGTGGGCATGGCCATGGGAGTGGTGAGAGTGGCCCAGAGCGGCGTTGGAATTGTCGTCGTCAAAAGCATGTTCAGCTTGGCTCTGGTTTTCGTCACACTGGTGAAGCAGGACGTCGTGTGTGGCGTCAGCATAACCCTTCAGCGCTACGTGGGACAGACAGAACAAACAACACAGTAACACAAAGATGAGCAAACTGTTGATGGATATTTATTGGCCGTTTCCTCCTCCTCCTCTTCCTTCAGTTTAGCAATATTAATACCCACCATACTACCTGTGAAAACTATACAGCACTGGGTTTAACGCCTCTTCACAATTACAGCTGTCTTTATGTTCAATGTCACACATGGGAAGGAGCCTGCATATTTCTACAATATTTGTGTTTACAAAGCAGTAGACAGGCATAATGTATATCATTATGAACTAATGAGATATTAATGAGACACACATCCCATGCACATTTTGTTAACCTGACTCCCAAGGTCAAGGTCACTTGAACTGTCGACAGTTGTTTAGTATAGGTACTTTGAAGTGACCTTGACCCTAAACTATGAGAGATATAAAGTTCAAAATTGTAATTATAGAGGATATATTGATCTTTCATATATGTTCCGTTTTCGCCTTGATCTTGAAGGTCAAAGTCATTTTAGGCCTGGAAAAAATATACAAAAAATAGGTAATCGTAAAGTGGAATGTGATCCTGATTCAGCTCTTTGCAGTCCGCTGGAGCCTATCACAATGACTGACTAACAACGTACAGTGGAATGACTAATTAACCTATAATATGCAATAACATTGGGTTATTTGATAATACATGAGCATTAAAGGGTCACGTGAAGGTCATGGTCATCCCAAGGTCAAGGTCATCCCAAGGTCAAGGTAATTGAAGATCAAGGTCATCCCAAGGTCATTTTTGTTGGTTTAATACAACTTTTGCTGTAGTTTATTTGATAGTACATGAGTGTAGGTCAAGAGCATAGAAAGATCAATCTCAAGGTCAAGAGCATAAAAAGGTCAAGTCAGTATTTGCATTGTAATGCCACCGTTTCATTTTTTTTCCCTTCTGGGAAGCCATTTTCATGTTAAATATTGCAAGTTCCAAAAGGAGCATACTGCATCCCTTTGCTTCAACATCACAGAATCTACTGCTCCCAGCTATCTTTGTGACCTGCTACAACTCTATACACCCTTTCGCCAGCTTCGCTTCTCCTCTGATAATCGGATCTTCAGAATTCCTCGCACATGCACCAAAACATAGGTCAACTTGCATTCTCTTAGCACGCCTCGGCTACATGGAATCCCATCCCTAATTCCATCAGACACTCCAATCTGTGCTGTGTTTCAAAAGTAATCTTACGACACATCTGTTCCATCAGTAACTCGCCACCCGTTTCCTTCATCTAATAATAATAATAATAATAATAATAATAATAATAATAATAATAATAATAATAATAATAATAATGCGAGTCATAAGGCAGACATGAGATTCCGAAAAGTTGAAAAAGTCTGAAATGTTGGCAGGGGTCTGGGGGCCGCCGTAGGCCCCCAGTGGGGTCCAGGGGCAACGCCCCCTTGGTGGGGGTGAGGGGTCGAAGCCCCCTCGAGCTGAAGGTTTTTCAATTATGTGTCGATCATAGTTTGCTTAAAACACAACTTCTATTGAGCTTTTGACATAGAAACTAAAGGGGACATTTTTGTTTACCTTTTATCACTTTGCCACTGATCAAAATGGCGTCGATCGGCGAGTCTCGGAAACTATCGGCAATCTTCGACGCGACAAACAGTGGAATTTTCCATATTAGTGAGGCACTGTAAGGGATACAATTATAATCATCGTTTGAAGCTTTGAAGCATCTTTCTCAATCGACCCTTATAGGGCCTCACAAAAGTTTTCTCTTTCCCGGTCAGGGTTACATTCAAACTAAAACTATGCCCGTCTCAGTAATCACTTTCATGCAGTTTTGTCATCGTTGACGCCGTGATTCAGTGGAGTGAATGCCCGCTTGTGTTAATGGTTTTGTCTTCCTTTGAGTTTGAGACTCAGCGATGTCAGCCCTAAATCTTTTAACTCTTACCCCCCCCCCCCCTCCCCCCCCCCCCCCAAATTTTCTCACCGGATTTGGATCGATTTTAAAAATGACCCTGGCGACCTCTGAAAAATCGGATTTCCGCCAAAAGTTGGAAGAATCTCATGTCTGATAAGGGATTTGCCTTCTATAGTTTAATTTTTTTATAAAGAAGATATTTGTTCACAATATGTACAGGACACAAGACAACAAGTGGGAGAAATGAAACACAGGACATAAAACTTGTACTTATCTCTCACAGATTTGCAAAAATCTTGATTTTTTTTTTTAGGGGAGGGGAGGGAGAGAGGTGAGAGGGGGGAAGTGAGTACATACACTTACTGCTATGCATGTGCATACATACACTTACTGCTATGCAAGTGAGTACATACACTTACTGCTATGTATGTGAGTACATACACTTACTGCTATGTATGTGAGTACATACACTTACTGCTATGTATGTGAGTACATACACTTA
Organism: Oncomelania hupensis; assembly: GCA_036898135.1. Classification (NCBI taxonomy): domain Eukaryota; kingdom Metazoa; phylum Mollusca; class Gastropoda; order Littorinimorpha; family Pomatiopsidae; genus Oncomelania; species Oncomelania hupensis. The sequence continues at coordinate 4,575,045 of CM072525.1, read as the reverse complement.
CTGCTATGTATGTGAGTACATACACTTACTGCTATGCATGTGAATACATACACTTACTGCTATGCAAGTGAGTACATACACTTACTGCTATGTATGTGAGTACATACACTTACTGCTATGTATGTGAGTACATACACTTACTGCTATGTATGTGAGTACATACACTTACTGCTATGCAAGTGAGTACATAAACTTACTGCTATGCAAGTGAGTACATACACTTACTGCTATGTATGTGAGTACATACACTTACTGCTATGCACGTGAGTACATACACTTACTGCTATGTATGTGAGTACATACACTTACTGCTATGCACGTGAGTACATACACTTACTGCTATGCAAGTGAGTACATACACTTACTGCTATGTATGTGAGTACATACACTTACTGCTATGTATGTGAGTACATACACTTACTGCTATGTATGTGAGTACATACACTTACTGCTATGCAAGTGAGTACATAAACTTACTGCTATGCAAGTGAGTACATACACTTACTGCTATGTATGTGAGTACATAAACTTACTGCTATGCAAGTGAGTACATAAACTTACTGCTATGCAAGTGAGTACATACACTTACTGCTATGTATGTGAGTACATACACTTACTGCTATGTATGTGAGTACATACACTTACTGCTATGTATGTGAGTACATACACTTACTGCTATGCAAGTGAGTACATACACTTACTGCTATGCAAGTGAGTACATACACTTACTGCTATGCAAGTGAGTACATAAACTTACTGCTATGCAAGTGAGTACATACACTTACTGCTATGCAAGTGAGTACATACACTTACTGCTATGCAAGTGAGCACATAAACTTACTGCTATGTATGTGAGTACATACACTTACTGCTATGCAAGTGAGTACATAAACTTACTGCTATGCAAGTGAGCACATAAACTTACTGCTATGTATGTGAGTACATACACTTACTGCTATGCAAGTGAGTACATACACTTACTGCTATGTATGTGAGTACATACACTTACTGCTATGTATGTGAGTACATACACTTACTGCTATGCAAGTGAGTACATACACTTACTGCTATGCAAGTGAGCACATAAACTTACTGCTATGTATGTGAGTACATACACTTACTGCTATGCATGTGAGTACATACACTTACTGCTATGCAAGTGAGTACATAAACTTACTGCTATGCAAGTGAGTACATACACTTACTGCTATGCAAGTGAGTACATAAACTTACTGCTATGCAAGTGAGTACATACACTTACTGCTATGCAAGTGAGTACATACACTTACTGCTATGCACGTGAGTACATACACTTACTGCTATGCAAGTGAGTACATACACTTACTGCTATGCAAGTGAGTACATAAACTTACTGCTATGCAAGTGAGTACATACACTTACTGCTATGTATGTGAGTACATACACTTACTGCTATGTATGTGAGTACATACACTTACTGCTATGTATGTGAGTACATACACTTACTGCTATGCAAGTGAGTACATAAACTTACTGCTATGCAAGTGAGTACATACACTTACTGCTATGCAAGTGAGTACATACACTTACTGCTATGCACGTGAGTCAAAAATAACCACAGGAGTAGAGAAACCATACACCTTCCTGTTAGTGATAGAGAAACCATACACCTTCCTGTTAGTGATAGAGAAACCATACACCTTCCTGTTAGTGATAGAGAAACCATACACCTTCCTGTTAGTGATAGAGAAACCATACACCTTCCTGTTAGTGATAGAGAAACCATACATCTTCCAGGTCAGGGATGGGAATGACCAAGACTTAGAGGGGAGTACAAATGGCCAGGGGTCCAGGGGGCCGCGGTAGGCCACCTGGTAGGGTCAAGGGGCAACGCAGTTTTCAACGCAATTTTTACCACTTCTCAGCATAGAAATAAGTGAACAAATGGAATTAAAAATACATTTAATCACTTTACTTTTGATTCATAAAAACATATTTTACACAAACATGTTATCAAGACTCTTTTCTGTAGTAAAGATGCATTCTTGTACTATTTTTAAAAAATCACCAAATCATTTTGGTATTACAGACGAACATTTTATTTTGGTTCAGGATGTTTTATTTTGTTTTTATTATATAGTACAAACCTTTAGAAGTTTAAACAATTTAAATAGTTAAAATCGGTCAATAGTAAGGCACTCATTTAACTGTCCAAAGTGGGTAACCCTCACACAAAAATAAAACATGTTTTTCCCAAAAGTGGCTAGGGTGTCTAAAATTAATACAAAGTGCATAAAAAGGCATGAATATTTACACAACAAAATTCAGAACCCTCTAGTATGCTCAGAAAACAAAACGTGTTGCCAGTTTCAGCAGAATATGTGACCCTCCACCACGGGATGAGTCGTATTGCGCCTCAGTCCATTCCGAGCAATCACTGAAAATAGGTGCAGGGGGTGTGGGTTGTCGGTTTGGAGATTTTAGTTGTTGCTGATTCTTTAATCATTTATCTACATGTTTCCGTTGGAATTTTGCTAAAATTCACTTCTAAAAGAATTATAAATGTGTTTTAAAAGCACCACCTATTCCGTTTTGGTGAGAAAATCTTGCCAAAACCACTTCTTTTGAACAACCTGTCCTCCCTATGCTTTTCGAGCCGACCCGATGTACTATGCACCGATTGAAAGGTCTTTGTCTCAGCTTTTAAACTATGTAGAATACGATTGGTTGATTCGAAATAGAAAGCTAAAACGATAGGCTAAAAATAATAGTTCTCCGGGAATGCCCCTGTAAACAAATCGTCACCATGTAGGGGAAGCTCGCTCCACGATTGGCTAATATCTGCGCGTGACGTCAACCAACCAACCAGCAGGAAGGTAATTAAAATTTTGCAACATGGCTGCTCGTGGCGTCTCCGAAGCTTTCGTCGTAAAAGCGTTGAATTCGGCCAGAGATGCTAATATTACGGACCAAAAAGATTCAGAAGAATTAGAAAGTCTGATAAGAGAGTATTTTACATCTCTAGAATTGGAAGATACCGGTGATTTAAGCGAGGACGAGGAGAAAAGTGATGATGAAGTGAGTGGTGGTGTCGAAAGTGATTGTGATGGTGTAGGCCTAGAACACGAAGAGGAAACGAGTGAAACAGACAGCGAAATGCATCATTTAATTTTAATTTTATTTTTTGGGGTATCAGAAACTTAAAGCTTTATCTGCTTGGAAAAGAACTAAAATTGTATGTCTCTAGGTAAACATTAATTTAGGATAATTTCATGGTGGCTTGTGATTAAAATCACCCACCCCCCACCCCCTGCCCCCCGCCTCCTGAAAAAATTAAACAATTTTTAGACCACATACTTTTTTATTTTATGCTGCTATTTCATACAAATTGTTGACATTTGCTCATTTGTAATGATTTTAATATTGTTATGAATAAAATTATTATAGTAGTAGCAATCGGCCTGCATAAAAATGTTAACTAAGTAAAACATGCATTTTAACATGTATTTTAAAAAAGTGTACAAATAAAAGTAGTTCATACTTTGAAATGAAAATGGGTGTGTGTGTGTTGTTAATGCTGTGCTAGATTACAGTGCCAAATTTCATTAAGATCCATGCATGGTTGCTAAGGACATTACTGTCTTAAAGTTTGTAAACACAAATTTCGAGATTTCTCAGAATCGCGTTTTTGAGGGTGGGCAAAGTAAAAAGCATGTAGCTCCGAGACTATTCGTCAGATTTTCAAACGGTTTTTTCCATTGAAATTGGCATTCAAAATACTTTAAGATAGCACAAATAACTCAAAATGACCCAGAGGCACAATAAGACTCAAACCGTGGTGGAGGGTCACATATACGAAAATAATGATGCATTTTATATATATTCATAATTCATATTAATTTATAGTTCAACAATATGAAGATATTTCTGGGAGTTATGGAGTAAAATACAACATCATGTCCCCTATATGCTCATGTGTCCGGGGACATTAATTTATCCAAGAAAGAAAAATACAACACAAAAAATAATACATTAAAAGCCTAAATTGTGCTTAAGAGTTATAACTTGGGACCTGTAGACAATCAAGCGAAATTAACCCACTTACAGACATAGTATTACTACTGCCGTACTGATGTACAAGAATAACTACTAGTAGTAGGCCTAACTCACTCGAGAATTAGACTAATTATGCAAAACGAAGACCTTGCGAAATTCACAGAAATAAACATAAGAGAAGAAAGAACATTGTTTTGCAAACAAAACTCACCCCTGGAGTGGACATAACTTCATAATTTAATGTGAAACGCACGAGTTCTAATCTGAATGCGTGTGTGCGAAGCCGTGACAACGAATAAAAACAACATGGCGGCGACTCGGAAGGGGCATAACCATTCGTCGTGTGGTCTTGAATTTTCTATAATTTGAAAGGCTTTACGCTCAAAAAGTTTATTTTTTGTTGTTGTATTATTTAAAACACACATCAGGTTACCTAATAAAACACAAATTAGAGCCAAGCAAATTTTAAAAAGCTACCCCCCCCCCCCCCCCCCAAAAAAAAAAAAAAATTTTTTTTGACCAAATGGATTTTCAAAAAATGTAGTTGCTGGGCTGCGCCAGTGTCTCTTCTTTCGTTATTGGTCATTTGTTTTAGAAACAACCATTGTACATAGCCGTTTGAGACTGTAATCTGAAGCGGTAAACGATTTCACTACATGCAGTGTAAAGTCAAGATGGCGGCAATCGCACGCGAGCAAGAACGATAACTCTAACGGCAATCGACTAAAAGATGCGCGATCAGTTTATTTGCTTACGTTTTTCCAGGGGCGTACCGAAAAATTCAGGAGCGCATTTGGATTTTGATCGGGGCGTATATACGCGAATGGGCGTACAATTCCCATGCCTGCTTCCTATTAGAGATAGAGAAAGCATTGATCACCCTGTCCTGTCTATCACAGGAACATTACCTAGGTCAGTGGCCAGCATCCTGCACCACCGTATTTGCTCTAGCTCAATTGTTAAGGTAGATGGGTTCTCTTTGTTGAATGAGTTCTGCATCAAACACAACTGAACTGATTTTGACGATTTTTGGTATACTGGCTCTTCAACTCACGGCTAACAATTATGTTGGTTGGTCAGTTGGTGCATCAGTCAGCATTTTTAGTTTTGGTTTCAATCAACCATTTTACTTTATTCCCAAAATAAATAAATAAATATTTCTAAAAAAATTTAAAAATCACAAATCAAATGACTTGACCCATTTTGACTGTTTGTCACCAAGCACCAAAGGTCAATAGAAATAGTAGTCGCCGTTGCATTGTATAATGGTAGTTGTAGTAGCAGTGGTATCATTGTACATTCCAACCCCAAAGATTGCACACCAGTTACATTGAAGGAAGTGTTGAACTATCAGAATCAGAAAACTTTATTATCTCCAAGGAGAAATTCTAACATGGATTTGCTGTCAGCAAAAGGTAATAAAATGTAACAGTACTATAAACATGTAAACATGTACGTGTACTCACGCTTATGTACATATTAACAAGAACATTTCCGACACATTGTAAAACTTAAAATACATATCACACTACATGTCCTTATTGCACTTCAACATAAATAAATAAATAAAACACCTACCCACAACTATAGAACACGTATCAGCCCAAAGAGCTGCTCAAAACTACATTTACCTTTGTTTGGATGGACCACCATCACCATCTGGTCACAGTTGGCGTAGTCGTTGTTCTGGGCTGCCAGTTTGGCTCCAACACCTCCTGTCTTCTCAGCATCACACAGTCGCTCACAGTGACGCTTCTTCACTTTATCCTGCACACACGGCCATACTACTTCATTATCTAACGCTGCCATTATCTTCATTATCATCTTCATGGGCACCATTATTGTCACTGTGGTCAACATTGTCATCATCGTTACCATTATTATCTTGGTCCTTAGGATTTCTTTTAGGGGTTCAAAACTAGATGCTATAAGTTATGCTTGAGGGTTATTCAAAGCCAGATTGTCGACTTCCGGCTTATCACTGACTGAACTAAAGCCTGCACTCTGCCCTCAATATCTGACTAGTCCACTAATAACTTTCACACAAACTGACACTGAAAACTGTCTGCAAGTGACCAAAGACTGAGTATGATTCAGTGACAGTTTATTATGCAGGCAAATAAAGCATCATGGTCATCTTATTACCCTCAAGAATGCGGTTTATGAAAGATTTTGTACACAGTCCCCACCACAAACAATCCGTTTGCTTCTCTTCCTCTGGGTAAATCTGAACTCACAATGTTTTTCTGTCGGCGCTTTTTCTCTGTGACAATGGTGAGGATCCTCTCGGTGATGAAGAAGAAGAAGATACACAGGAGCGCAACCAAGCCCTTCCACACAGAATCCAAGTGGTCATCAACAACCGCGTGTCCTTCCTCACCGTGATTATGACTGCCATGATCGGTTGACATGTTTTTGGAGATGGCCTGAAAGATTTAATTACAATAGTGATAGTAAGCATGGCTTCCAGTGTACAATTCTCTATGCTCTATATTACAATTATGTATGCACCATATTACAATTCTGTATGTTCTATAGTACTTTTCAATCAATCAAATACCCCTTGGGGTCATGAGCAATCTTGCCACTGTAGATTGTTCTAACCTATAAAGGGAAAAGTGAAAGCCCCAGTTGAAAACCTGTCTTTCCTTTATAGGCATGACCGATTCACTGCGGCAACAGTACCCCCGTTGGAGTGCCGGGGGTTTCAGTATAAATAGTATCCCCACTTTCTGGAAATTTAGTGCTTTAAATTCCCACTGTCGCTGTCTTTCTCATTTGCTCTTTCTCATTCCTGCTCTTTTCTATCAATCTGCTATACTATCTTCTTCTTCTCTAGATCAATGACCTACCTTTTTTCTTGAAAACTCTTCCTGGACAAGACTCCTTGTTTGTGTATGGGGTCTGTTGGATCAGCTTGGGAGTATTGGACGCTTTCTGCCGGGTGGTCACTAGGGCTTCCTATGATGTTATTATTTAGCAATATAGGCATTTTATATGTATGTGTTTTGTTGATAATTTATAATGATGTTTGTATTCTATTTTGTTTTTGTCACCGGGGGTTCGATTAGTTGGGGTAAAGCCTCAGCCGTCCCCTGCGTGGGATGTCTTTATTGTAAAGTGACTGGCCGGTGGAGGGCATTCAGTTTTCCCACTAGGGTTGTTTCAGCAGATCTTTTATGCGGATCGGGGGTTGTCCGGTCCTGATTTGGCTCGGAAGAGTCCGCTGGACCTAAAGCAATAATCAATCAATCAATCGATCAATCAAATTGTCGGTGTCATTCTTTCAAAGCAAGCATGCCTAAATGTTTGGCTTATTTACAACACTCTGTGCCTTGATTTTCAAAATCTGGAAAATAACTTTTGGTAGGAGTACACTGCCATGCATGGGAGTCAAATATTGCATTGCTTTCAATGTCCAGTTTTATGCTGTTTGATATATACTGCTAATAATATTGTTGTTAGCATGCTCACACAAGGTTCAGCTGTCGTTTGTTACCAATATTATTCAATCCTTCATTATAATAACTGCTTATATTATATGTTTTGTAATCATGAGATCACATGATACTGTACAAGCTGGCATTTCTCTGCCTTTTCAAACAGCTAATTAACTATAATGACTTCCAATTGTTTTATTACTACACCAGTTGTTTTATTACTCCACCTGTTACTGCGGTCTGCATAACACTCAGCTTATACTACATACAAACATGAAATGTTAATCAAACAAACTGTGTAACAGCTACCACCATTACTTACAACACCATGAATAGACTTGCCCTAATCTCCTGTTGTTGCCTCATACTGAGCTTAGTTTGTATAGATAATATTATATATAATACACTAATTTCATACATCGCAGTTTTTTCTTTCAATATTAACAATTCAGACTATCTGGAATTACCAAAGCTGACACACAACTAGAAGAGCAAAGCCCATATGACTCACATGCTCCTTACATAACTTGCAATATTTAACATGAAAATGAGTACCCAGAAGAGAAGAAACGAAACGGTGGCCATAAAATGAAAATACTGACTTTGATCTTTCTATGTTCTTTACCTTGGGATGGCATTAACTTGGGATGACTCTGACCTCATGACCTCTGACGCTAATGTATCATAAAAAAACAAAACAATGTTGTTGTATACTATGGGTCAAAGATAGAGCCATTACAATGGACAATCACACAGAAAGAAAGAGAGAAAGAGAATGGTAATGATGAGAAAGAGGGAAGTCTATCCTATCCTATCCAGTAACTCGAAAGTTGTTGGGGCATCACAGATGATCGTTTAACAAGTGTTCTCCATCTTTTTCTGTCCTCGGCAATCCTCATGGATTCGCTCAGTGTCAAACCAGTCCATTCTCGAGTGTTGTCCTTCCACCTCTTTTTCAGTCTCCCTCTTCTTCTGCCTCTTTGCACCATGCCTTGCAGGAGGGTCTTTGAAAGACCTGATGCTCTGGTGATGTGGCCATACCATTGAGGTTTTCGTTTCTTCACCACCGTCAGCATGTCATCATGTTGTCCAATGGCTTGTGTGAGGGTCTGTCAGACTTCATTGTTGGTGATGTGCTGGATATAGGAAATGCCCAGAAGTCTTCAGTAGCACCTCATCTCCATGCTTTGTATTCTTCATCGTAGCTCTGCTGTTAGGGTCCATGTTTTTCGCAAGCATATAGGAAGATGGAGATGACAAGAGAGCGCAGCAGGCTTAGTTTTGGAACGTAGATTGATGATGAAAGAGGGAAGTAAGAAATTTATAACTAAAGTCATTTTTGACTAGACTTGGTCATTTCCATTAGTTTTAGTTTTACCTAACTTGCTAATGACAAGAGTATTGTTCTAACTAGCAATCTAACAATATAAACTTAACTAACAATCTAGCAATATAAACTTAACTAGCAATCTAGCAATATATACTTAAGTGAACAACTTACTGGATAATTATAATTATTAATATTATTGTAAAACATAACTGTCTTCCATTATTATTGGGACATTTGTCTTTTTCTAACTCTGGACATAGATTTTGAGTTTGAGTTAGCATCAACATGTTCACTGTAGCCATTTTGAAAATAACTGATTGTAGATTCCATTTTCACCAAGTTAAACAGTTTTGTAGTTATTTTTCTTCAAAGTTTAACATTTTAATTCTCTTGTAACCTTTACTAGGAAAGAAATCATGTGATACATACATAGATATTTTGATATACTTTTGAGAATTAGTAAGAATAAAACACAGAATAAAAGATGATATTGTTAGCAAGTATGGGGTTTACACAGAATCAAAGATTGATATAGTTAGTATGGGTTTGTGTTGTGTGTTTCAGTGCGAAAAAAAAGAACAGCAGGGTAAAACACCCGCACTCCTTGTGTGGACATGTAGGTGTTGGATGAACAGTTACATTCAATAATAAATGAATAAGGAAAGGTCCCAAAAGGTGCGATAGATATTTCCTATTAATCCTTTACTCTACTCCTTCCAACCCTCAACTTTTGTCCTTCCAAGGAGAAAAGGAATGTTTGGTGATTGGAGAGAGAGAGAGAGAGAGAGAGAGAGAGAGAGAGAGAGAGAGAGAGAGAGAGAGAGAGAGAGAGAGAGAGAGAGAAAGAGAGAGAGAAACAGACAGAGAAACAGACAGAGACAGAGGCATAATCTCCCTTTTCTCAGGGTCTGGTTTCCAATCTCCTGTGCCATAACAACAATGTCACAGTGCACAACAAGCAGTCTATAATCATACAATCGTGTATGTATCGTCCTTATCATTGTTGGCATCTTACTAGTATTGTTTTGCACGGCTGGAAGCAATTTTTCCAATGATAACTCTTGGACAAATAAATCTCGTAGGTCTTAAACTAATGGTATTGGAAGCAGTCACTATAAAAATCTCAACAACAAAAAATTCCATATACCTTTCCATCTTCTAATAGCGATCTTCTTGCCTTTACACCACATGTCTGAGTGAAAGATGTGTGCTTGTTGTGTGTGTGAGAATGGGTGAAACATGTGAACGTATGTTGGTACAGATCGCCGAGCTTTGAGCCTGATTGGTAAGCGCGTATTAAGCATCCAGTATTACTATTACTATTATTTATTTGATTTTTTTTTTTGTTATTATTAAAAGAAAATATCAAATCATCTATATATTGCCCCCTGAATTTAATAGTAATACTGTCGATGATTCTAAACCAGTTACCACCGAATTGTTTCCAGGCCAGGCCACTGTAAAAAAAATCCATCAATTACTGATAGTAATAGTGACAGTCTTCATAGCAATTTGAGAAGGCATTTTGGTGCTTTTGAAGTCCAGGCTAACTAACAGATGTGTAAATCCTGAAGTACTAGATTGACTCCTGAGTGTTCAATCCAAATAGTGCAATAATGTATCACCGTAACAGGTGGATGCAGCATTATCATGGCATGACACAGGCCAAGTTTGCACTGAATATGGCAGTTAGGATCAGGAACACGTCCATCACATCATTGTAAATATTGGTTCACTGTCAATCAGTTTGCATTGAAAACATTTCAGTTTGGATCATTATAAAGTCAATTCTATAGTTGAAAATATTTGTTATTTCATTGTTCATGATGTTGTACTCAATGACAACACGTACGGTCATTAATAGTCTGTTCTATCAAGAAAAATTGCACTTAATATTATTATAAGTCTCATTATTTTATCATCCTTATAATAGCAGTTACGTTACAAAATGACTGAAGATGTAATAGGGAAAATACAATCAATAACTGAATAAACTAAAATCATTATAAGACCCATTCTACCATTGTAAATATTGGTTAATTGTCAAGTTGAAAGGAAAGAACTTGAAATTAATGACACTGCAACATATGGACAAGCCGTAAAATACTAACAAAATTATTTTGTTGCGCAGAACTGCATTAATCAGTTACTCTCCCCCAGCCCCCATATCCCCCTGCTCCACTGCCTCACCATCCCTCTGCCTAATATTTCCCAGTCCTTTTATATTTTTGTGAATTAATTACGCGCTAAAGTAGGTTTGGGGAAACAACTCAAGGATACTCAACCTAAAATGATACCATCTAGGTAACTGAAACTTAAAAAGTAAAGCAAAATATTAAATAAAGCTGTTACGTTGGAGACGCATGCGATGGTAGGCTTATGTGTGAAACACGCACGATAGTAGGCTTGCATGTGTGATGCGCGCGATACATCAGATCGTTTTATTTTGCTAAGCATGCAGTAATAGTGTGTATTTATCTTTGATTTGATTTTGCGTTGTTATTAGAAGAAGCTTTGTATAACGTTGGTAATTTTAGTTGTTCGATATTATTTGAGAATTTTCTAGAGTTGGTTGTTTACTATCGATCGAAGCGTATGGATAATTCTAGTGGTAACTATAGAAGCTTCCATTCCAAATAAGGTTGTATGACGTGAGACAGTGATGATAAAATTACTTCTGATTGGTTGTGGTGTGTTATGCGGGGGTATTCTCGCTTGTTCTGGAGTAGAGAGAGACTATATTAAGTGCTGCACTGTTTCAAAATAAGAGAAAGTTGAAAGTAGAGAGAGTTGTGGTGTTAGAGTTGAGAAAGTTGTAAAAAGTGGAAAGTTGATAGTTGAGAATTGTGGAGTTGAAAAAGCGATTGAGCGATTGTATGCAGTTGTTGATAAGTGCTGAATAAAAGTGGAAAACTTCATACGATGACTCCAGCTTTGTTGATGATTGAACGGGTTGCGTGGATAAACGAATCTGAGTTACACCTATCAGGATTTCAAGCATCGGGGCTGAATCAACTACTGATAGAAAAACAACATCAAGTGTAACAAAAGCAAAATAATTATTTACACAAATATATTATAAAATAAAATACACAATCCTTACATGAGACTCTAGATGGAGCAGGATTATAGGCACTAAGAAATAAATTAAATAAAATAATAAAATAAAATTTCAACTAAAAATAAAATTCCCTAAAATCTTACATGAGGCAGGAGATGCAGGAGAGCGTCACCTGCTAAAGCACCAACAGCCACAGCCACCAAGAACTGCAGGAGATGATTGTACAGGACTTTCTGCATGATGGGTATAACCGCTACACCAAGCAGCCCCGCCAGTGATATCACCATCACTGCCGCAATGCTGAACCCCCACACTGGATCACACATTTCCCATATTTTAAAACCACAATCATTAAAATCATTATTATTATGGAGGCATAAACTCTACTTCAAACAACCCTGCCAGAGTAATGATCATCAATGCTGTATTGCTGATATCCCACATTGAAACAAAAACCTCGGCATCATCAGCAGCAGCAGCATCATTGTGATGAGATCATCATCATTATTATCTCATAGTCATCATCACCATCATCATCAGCAGCAGCAGCATAATCATGATCACCGTCACCACGGTTGCTGAAAGCCACAGCATGGTGATCACCATCAAGGTTGATAGATGCATGTCTTATAGTAGTTACAGGCGTACCTTTTCCTGGAATGCCATCAGGCTCTTGAGCATCAAGTTGGTGGTGGTGATCATGATGATCATTGTTGCACACACCAATGTCCAGTTGATAAATAAGAGCAGGACACAGAACCATGAAATCTTGGGCACTAAGCCCTCGCAATGGAATGTGAAAGTGCTGCAACAGCTCCCCTGGGCTGGTACACTGCAAAGGAACACAAGACTTAAACAGTGAAAGTGAAAAATCAACTGAAGTAAAAGTGGAAAATGTTCCTTCTATCAATCAATGCCAGTATGTACAGCCAAACACATGCACAACACCAAAAAATCCCCTGCCGGAGTTGTTCTTATTTATTACTTAGAACTTTCTCGATACAACAAACAAGGTTACAATGTAGCTTCACTTCACTTCGAATGTAGTTCTTATCCCAAACAACTATTTTCAACAGGTATGTAAAGAATTCAAAGTACAAAAACTGCAAATGAGGTAACTTTGAGCAAATGACGTCATGTTCATCATGCATTTGGGTCCTTGTAGAATGATCGGCAAGATCTATTCTACGGGCATTTTTTGTTAGTTTTTTTATGTTGTGGAAAACATGAAGGCGCAATGGAAAAGAAATCGAAGGGTATCCACACAAGAATATATATATAATATCTCAAAGAGATGTTAAATTCCACCATTAACATTAATCCTATCCTATCCCCCTAACTTAAAGGTCGTTGGGGCACCACAGATGATCGTTTAACCAGCGTACTCCATCTTTCTCTGTCCTCAGCAACCCCCAAGCGACTACTGATCCGGTATGGAGTGAGTGGTTCTTTTCATCATACGGTTATTGGGTGTGTCTTGGGCAAACAAGACCTGGCAGGGCCCAATCCTCTCTAGGCTGTTGGCCACAGCCGATATCCACGAATACATTGTGGCTCGCCTTGGCCCCAAGCCTGTGGTCGTTGAACCTGTAGTAACATGAGGTTCATCCATTTTGGCCCGTGACTTCTGTGTAGAAGACTTCAGCCCAACGATGCTGTACTGACATCACTCCTGTTAGTCGCCTTGTGACGACACGAGTTTGATGCACGCTAAATATATGTGTCAGGATACATGTATATAGCGTATAGTTTCATATCTATGAGAGTGCTGTGCGCAAAGTGTGAATCAGCGGTTTGTATTGCGTAGTGTATACTAGGAGTGAAAGTTCCTCGTGCTTTACGTAGGGCTCGGTTGATGCTAGGAGCCTGAACAGAGTTCTGTGCCTTGAACTGTGAGTCTGTGGGCTGGGAAGCGGCGTTGAAGTGTCAGAGTCAAGTCAATACTGATTGTGATCGGACGGCATTTTGGATAGATTGTGACTGCCGCTTTTATAGGATAGTGTAGAGTCCGTTTATAAGGGTTGTGTTTTGTGTTTGGAACCACCCGAGGTCTTGTTCCTTAAGAAGGGCAAGAATGACAGTGTGTTGTCCAAGCTGTGTTAATAAAGTACTTTTACCACAGTTAGGAGGATTTCTGCTGCCACAATGCTGTGTGCTTTCTGTGTTGAGCAAATTCCTATGGGTGTGTGCTCTTCTTTTAGGGGTCTTGTAGCGCACAGGTGGCAAGGGTCGCGCAACGCCTTAGCCCAAGCCAAGGCCTAGGCATCTCGCCGATGCTAGGATGTCCAAGATCATGATAAGACAGTAGTAACGAACCATCAACTCTCATACAGACTGTGTTGTGTTGTGCTGTTTTGAGTGTCTGTATCTTCACATGCTGAGAACTGAAGGTGAGTGGTGCCCAGTAACCTAATTCTTTAGTGGCTATACACTCTTGAGCATGCATACGCGAATTAATGATGATAGATGAGGGGTAAAGGGGTACTTTAATAAATAGTATTTTTTATATGATTTTTATATGATATATGGGGTGTCGGATAGCGCAGTGGTTGGAGCACTCGCTACTGTGTCGCAAGTTAAGCACCGTCCAGTGTGGTTAGCACTTGGATGGGTGACCGCAAAACGTGAAGCGACAAATAACAACGCTCCCAGTTGACTCAACTGTGACTGAGTACAGGTCTACTCTCTTAAGGGTAGGGAAGGTAAAGTAGTGAGGGAGATGGGCATCACCCTCATTACGCTGGCCCAAGATAATTGTGATCTCCAACATCACGCTCCCCTATGGCCACAAGGCTATGGGACTACCTTTACCTTTTATATGATTTCCTTGTTGAAAAGGTATAATGGAATAAAGTTGTTGAGGTTGTTGCAAGAACGAGGTCAAGGGTGGTAATGTATTATATTTATAGTATGCTAGAGGGGTGATAAATATGAGAGAGGGGTGATGAATATGAGAGACAGAATGAATTAAGATTGTTGATTAGAAATGGATATAATGCATTTGTATAATAATCATGTTCATGAGAAGTTAGTATAAATTATAGTTTATGTTAATTGTTATGATGCATAAATACACAGGTCAAGATGGCGGATGGCGGAAGGAGTTATTTCCCAAGTTATGTTTACATTGTAAATGGATAGCTTATGCCTCAGTCACAATAGACGCACGACGATCGCGCGACGTGTAAATTGGGCGATTTGTGCGACGATCGGGCGGCGGCAGCGCGGTGAATCGGGCAAATCGCAGCGATTTTCGACGTCGGCCGAGCGTCGGTGACGTTTTAACGCGGAGTTAAAATTTTGCGATCATCGCCGCGATTGTCTGTGTCGTCCGGGCGTCGGGCAAGCGCCGGCCGAGCGTCTCCCGATGTTTATATATATATATATATATATATATATATATATATATATATATATATATATATATATATATATAAGGCCCCGGGTCTTCATCCCGGCATTTGCAACTGCTGATGCTGATGCAAGATTCCAGTCAAGACAGGATGTCAATCCCCCATCAACGACTGCGGCAGCTTCAGTTGCAACTAGAGCTGGAAGGAGCACGTCTGCAGTACGCCCGACTGGTGCTTGCTGTGAGGCGAGCAAACGAACTTCCGGCGAGACATTTACGTCAGCAAAGACGGTGGTGGGTGAAACCGTGGCTCCAGAGGCGCATCATGCATGGCCAGTACGAAACGCTCATGCAGGAGCTGATGCAAGAATGTCATGGCGACTTTAAGTCATTCCTGCGGATGGAAGTGGAGATGTTTATGGAGTTGTTGAATAGGGTGGCCCCCGTCATCGCCAAGAACATGAGATACAGAGAACCCCTCGATCCAGGCCTCAAGCTAGCAATTACCTTACGGTACCTGGCCACCGGAAACAGCTTCCATTCCTTTGCCTTCGCCTTTCGTGTTGCACACAACACGATATCCTTGTTTGTGCCAGAGGTTTGTGATGCCATCGTACAGATGTGCCAGCCCAAAGTCATCCGCACACCAACAAACCCACAGGAATGGCAGGCCATAGCGGAAAGCTTCTCCTACAGATGGAACTTCCATCACACCTGCGGTGCCTTAGACGGGAAGCACGTCAGAATTAAGAAGCCAAGGAAGTCTGGCAGCCTGTATTATAACTACAAGGGGTACTTCTCCATCGTGCTACTAGCCCTGGTCGACGCAGACTACAAGTTCATCTGGGCGAATGTTGGCAGCTATGGCTCTGAGTCCGACTGTGGCATCTTCAACCAGACAGACCTGCGACGACGCCTCGAAGACGGAATTCTCGGCCTTCCGGCACCTGCGCCATTCCCACACGACGACGAGGACATCCCGTACTTCCTCATCGGCGATGATGCCTTCCCCTTGCGGCCCTGGATGATCAAGCCCTACGCCCACCGCTTCCTGGACCACGACGAGCGGATC
This sequence comes from Oncomelania hupensis, assembly GCA_036898135.1. NCBI lineage: Eukaryota > Metazoa > Mollusca > Gastropoda > Littorinimorpha > Pomatiopsidae > Oncomelania > Oncomelania hupensis. The sequence goes on along the minus strand of CM072525.1, from coordinate 4,558,755 downwards.
TTCAACTACCGCTGTTCCAGGGCGAGATGAGTAGTGGAGAACGCTTTCGGGATTCTGGCCAACCGCTTCCGAGTCCTACTAAGCACCATCGAAACCCAGCCAGCTAATGCCACCAGGACAACCAAGGCCAGTGTGTGCCTGCACAACCTGATGCGTCTACGGTACCCTGGCCTACAAAACGCTGACATGGACAGGGAGGACGACAACGGGAACATCATCCCAGGTGCGTGGAGGGTGCAGGCGGTGTGGGAAGAGGTGGAGCAAGAGGGTCGTGCGCCAAGGAAGACCCGTGATGGCAAGATGCAGCGGGTCTACATGAAGCATTATTACTGCAGCGAAGTGGGCAGCGTACCATGGCAAGAGGACGCCATCATGTGAGTTGTCACCAAAGCTCGCAAAAGAAAACGCTCTTTTCAGAGCCAGAACAAACAGACTCTGCTCAGAGACCCCACATTTTGCCAGGAGATCTTGTGTCGCTCTACGAGTTTACCGACCTTGATGATTGCAGTTGTAATTTTTTTACAGCACCCTGTTGTAACTTTCACTTTGCCAGTTGTTTTGGTGTTGCTGTTTGATTTATTTGTTTGTTTTGTTAATTGGAAAAGTAAAAGTACTGACATTATTATTATATTATAATACATGTACATTCTCACGCCGAACACACACACTTTCATTCTTATTAAAATAATTACAAGCCTGCTGATTTCTCTTGTTTGTTTCCAGTTTATAGTCCCCAGCCCTATACACTGATTTCTCATGACACGAATGGAGGCTATGTACCCTCCAGAAAATCAAGCTGGCGTCGCCCGACGTCCCAGAGGGCGACGGGCGATGCTCGCCCGACGTCGGGCGATGCACATCCGAGCGTCGCAACATTGGTACCGACATCTGGCGATGTCGAGCGGGCATCCTGCGTTGCCCGCTCGACGTCGCCCGACGCCCAGCCCGACAGCACTCCGTCCTTTTCGCCCGACGTCTTTGAGACGTCTAACGAGCGCCGTGAGGCCGCCGGGCGATCTATTTACACCACCGAGAACATCGTCCAAATCGCCTGCGACGACCCCGACGTCTTGAAATCGTCAAAATCGCCCTAATCGGCAGACGTCGGGCATATTGATGTTCAATTGTGACTGAGGCATTAGTAAGATGCATTATAATGTTGACCAGATTGGGCCTACCTACTTCTGTTACCTACTAGTACTACCTAGTATTTCTACTTCTACATCTGTTACCACGTCTATTTCTACGTGCTACTGCTGGACTGGTTGTCTGGTTGTTGTTTGCTGCTACTCCCACGCTGGTGCTGGTTTGTCGTATAGTGCCGGGAACCGTCCAGGAAGCTAAGGCATTGCGCGACTCTTGCCACCTGGGCGCTACAAGACCCCTTACTACTGGGAGGCTGCCGCTTGGGTTTTCATACTCAGGACCACGCACACTCACAATCATACATGCAACCTTACATGCACATATGTATATTAAACAGTTAACATTTAAAACAGTGATTCTCTACAGACTGTGATAGATTGGAAACAGTGGGGTGATTTTCTGGAATTGAGTTGAGGAAAGGCAAAAGACTTGTGTGCTAGTTGTAGACGATTTAGTTAATCTTTGTATTGAATAACAGAATTAGGATGTTGTATAAAGAGTTTGATATTAATTAAATACATTTCTTCAAATCTTGGTGGTTGTATACATAAGCCATCAGTTGTATTACTTCATCTTTATTTTCATAAGTACTGTTATATCTTGATTGTGTCGGTATCTTGTGTCCAGTGTCTTAAGGGATTACGGATTAGCCAAGGGAGATAACTGATTGTTAATTGTAGGGGTTGTGGGACAGGTTATGGGTTGGGGTAGGTTTAGCTTTCCCATATTCCTGTGTGTGTCTGTGTGTTGAATAAAAGAGTGTAATTGTTCATCTGGTATTTGTGTTAGTGTTTTAGTTGAGTTCTAATCCTATCACTCGCTGTTTGAGCTGAAGTCATTCAGGCGACGTGACATGCCTCTTACGACACGCCGGGAAATGTTGGGTCTATCTAGTGCCCGAACCAATGTTAAGCTCCTTCTTAAAAAGTAAGAAGACATATGAAGTGTGTGTGTGAGTGTTCGTATGAAAACGTTAAATGATAAATGTGGTGTGTGTTTATGTGTGTAAGCTTGATTGTGTGTGTGTGTGTGTGTGTGCACAGGCATGCTTGATTCAATGATTGTGTGCTGTGCAGGCTTCACTCGGCGTGTTTGTGTGTGTGTGTGTACCTGCTTGTGACTGTGGATATTACAGTAGTGGGATTTCAGGCAATTATAGTTTTCCTATTGTTATTATTACGGCAGTTATTTTTTCTTTAAAGAGAATGATGGTGTGAGTTATTAACATTAAAATGTATTACATTACATGTTTAGTGCTTTAAGTCCAGTGGACTCCTCCGAGCCAAATCAGGACCCCAAAAAATTAATCTTAAAATATTATAAAATTATTCAGATCTTAAAAAACAAGACTATCACTCTTAAATACTCAAACAAACTTTCACACGCAATCTCTCTAAAAATCTTCTTTAAATCTGATGTGTTATATAAATAGTAAAATGTATGCAAATTCAAATGAACGCACATACCCCGTCATAATATAAATGTAGAACTATAAATGCATACCTGTCAAGTCCTATGCTTTTGACGTAATTCTTACGGAATGTTGGCGATTTTCAAGTCTTACGGCATAAGATGAAGATCTTACAGATTTTTTGTTTATTATGGTGAAAAAATATATATATATATGCTCGTCTGAGAACAAAGCAACAGCAATGATAGCTTGCGGTAACTGATCGGGCGGAAGTAGGACTGAGGCAGCACGCATTCAGCAACGTGGTTAAAAACTTTGTTTGTTCAACAAGCTTTTATTCAGCAACAATGGCATTGAAACCTCCAACAAAAAAAGCGAAGGTGTACTATGGTCGTTATCAACAGTAATGGAAGAATGACAAGAACTTCCACAAGATCGCAAATCGCAATCACAAGTTCGGCAGACGGAAAAGATTTCGCTTGTAAAGCTTGTAGTTGTACATAGTAAGTCTGTCAAATTTACAGCATCATGCAGACATGACGTTGTCAAACATTTTCTAACTAAAACACAAAAAAGTACGGTTACAAAATCGAAGGAGCATGTCCCCATCGATCAGCAATTTACATGGATTTGTTTTCCATCTAAAAAATTAAATAAAGTGCAGTTAGGTATTGAGAAAAGTGTGTGTTTTTTAATTTGAAACAAGACTGGTTGGTTCGTTAAGCATGGTGCGTGTATACATGTGTTTAATTCTGTTTCCTGTTGAACGTGACAATCCATGCATTTTCACACATTTTTTAAGGATATTTTGTTCAAACTTATGGAATGGGAAGCAAAATCTTATGATAAGAGTCCACATGTCATGAGCTTGACAGGTATGTAAATGTTGTGTAATTGTTTCGATGTGCAGAAGCCACAGGATGCAATACAACAGCATACATGTGCGTGCAAGTGCGCTTTAGTTTAGGTGGCCTTTGTGTATGCATTTGGTCTATAGAATGCCGGATTTCACACATTGTCGGTAACATAACCACAATTATCTTAAAATAGTAATCATAAAATTTACGATAAACGTGTCAAAAGCAAAATGTGAATTATCAACTACTACTATCTTACTTTATTTAATGTTCTAAGTAAAAATTATAAAGATTGACTTACTTTTGAGTGATTATCATGAACATGAATGGCCGTTTCATCTGCTCCAACAGCGGCACCATTATCGCTGATATCTCTTCTGTTTCTTCTTTCATCACCACTAGTTTGATGGGAATGCTCAATGTGAATGGAATGATTTTGTGAACTGAAAAGCGATGAATTAGCACCAGAGTCCCCATGATCTTCGTGTATTTGACCATGCGCAGCATCACCATCATCATAACCGTAATTTGGAAACAGGTCTGCAGTTTCTGGGCCAGTTCCGCTGCTTTTTCGGTTGGGCTGATGATCATGATCGTGGTGACTGTCTGAATGGTCTGAGTGATCATGAATCTCGCCCTCCTCTCCCTCGTGTTTTGAATTACTGGCATCATATATTTCAAAATGTGTTTGGAATTTTGCAAACGTGATGTTGTCACAGTTGTTAATGTTTATTCTTACAGATGGTGGCACCAAACCTAAATGGCAGACAAGTCGTGCGAACCCGTCAAGTGTCAAATTTGTGGACCCGTCATATTTTTTAAATAGTGCTGAAATAAAATACTCGCTCTCATGTAGTTTGATGTTGATGTCGGCTGAAGTTAAGTTGGTGTTGGAGTGAACATGCACGTGTGCGGAGGCGTTTCCCGCGTCCTGTAGCAGACGATCCTTCGATGACGCAAACGCGTAATCTGCATTTTTTGTTTCTTGAGAATGCACCACAACGCACATCGCAACAGCAACACACAAAGCACATTTTAATTTCCACATGATGACTTTTCACTTAAAACAAAACAAAACAAAACTCAGTAAACAAGATAGTATTTTGCTTCAAGACCACGTGTTTGTAATGTACGGGATGTCAGCAGCAGCTACCATAAGCACCAAGTCCACTGGCAGACAGCGACAACATCATGCTAAATTCCTAGGACTGATTTTTTTCCACAAACTTTGTCTATTTCAGTGGATGATAACTCAAGTTTCACTCTATACCAAATAATAAAAGTTGTCCATTCAATGTTTACAAATCGCGGGTCAGTCCAAACACTATACTAACGAGCTTGTGCAAAAATATTAGGGCCGTGTGCACTGGTCCTGATGAAAAGCAAGATGGCTGCTACAACGTAAAAGTTGAGAATGGTCACGAAAAAAAAACCCGGAGTTGTTTCCCTTTATAAGGCCCTTGTGAACCTCCATAACCAATCAGATTCTGCGTTTTACAAAATATGTCGTTTGTGTGACGTAGAAAAGTTAAACGTGATGCTAGTTAGTTAGTTAAAATAGATTAACGTCCCCGGACACATAAGCGTATAGGGGACGAATGACGTGATGCTCCTGTCATTGCTCCTGTCATTTGGAGTTTTTATATCCGGTGACATGGCACTTTACAAAGTGTTGCCATGACGATCTAGTAATTACAATTTACGTTCACAAAAAAACCAACTTGGAGCACAAATCAAATTTTGCACATCACTTTAATTAGACATTTTTTTTAATCTAAAACTGATATATAATTATATATAGATATTTTGATCTAAACCTGGTAGAGAACGATAGATAGATAGATAGATAGATAGATAGATAGATAGATAGATAGATAGATAGATAGATAGATAGATAGATAGATAGATAGATAGATAGATAGATAGATAGATAGATAGATAGATAGATAGATAGATAGATAGATAGATAGACAGACAGACAGATAGACAAATAGATATAGGCCTACTTTTACCACCAAACCAGAAACATCAATCAATATTTCATTTATTGTCTATTCACACATTCAGGTGATATTAGACATTAATTAATAACAACAACAATATAAATCAAATCACAACTAAGAAACCTTGTAACAAAATGGAATGAAAGGGGAAGAAGGATTTAACACCAAACTATAAAAGTCTACCAATAGGAGTCATTGCAATAATTTTCACAACTGCTGTTATATGTGAATGATGTAATACATGATCATCTATAGAATGTCCATATTCAGTCAAATGATGTACTTGGTTTTCATACATTGCATTTAAAACTGGACATTCAAATAAAATATGGTAAACTGATATATTTTTGCCACACATACACTGTATATCTGCTGAATATTTAGTATTCCATGAGTTCATTCTTAACTTGTATATTAATTTTGACAACTGTCGTGAACAGTTCGGTATAGTAACCTTTTAATGCTACTATCTTGACATACTACTTTTTCTAATAAGGAAAACCAGAAACATTACCTTAACAAAGGTATAGTTTGAACAATAAAAGCTTTATTCAACTTTGCTTGTACTTTGGGGGGAGGGGGGGGGGGTGAAAGCTGATATCGTACGTTTTTTTCTTCATATACGCGCATGCTCTCTCTTTAATGTATTTTCGTTTCTATGCGAATTCGTGTTGCGTTTTCCACATTAAAGGCGTGAAACCGAAATCCCCGATAGCGATCACACGTATATTTTCAGTTTTATTTCTCTTTGTCATGTCATCCGCTCCATCGATCATTATCATGCAGAGTAGCTTACTAGCAGTGTCACGTGCATGGCTATATTTATACATCAACATCATCTGCGTATCCATCATCATTATCATCATCATCATCATCATCATCATTTTGTTCAGCATTATCAAGATCACCATCATCATCTTCTCAGCTACACCGGATCCAGATCAGTATACTTTAAAACTTCAAGCTGTATTCTACATGTAGCTGTATGACGTAATGGTAAAGCGGACTGGAATATCAAAGATGATCGTAGAAGGTTTTGTTGATTTTAGATGTAGCCGAGCGGAGCATTTGACTCCCATCTCTCGGCCACGCTACCTTGAGAACCTGGCCCAACCCGAGCTGTTACTTTTTATTTATCCCTCATTAGAGAGACATAAAAAATATTTGCCCTTGCAAGGCCGGGAAACCTGTTGGTAGTAAACCGGTTTGCCGGCTACTATTGCCACGACACTCCCTGCGATGTCACTGCCACTGACTTGCATAAAATGCCTGCCGACAATGTAGTCCTGCTCACCACCAAAAGCAGAAGACGAATGGTCAAATGTCGTGTCGCCCTGTCCTGCATAACCCAACAGCCACTCCAAAGGATTCTGCACAGCAGGAGCCACCAAAGGCTAGTCTAATCAATAAATGTAAGGTAGACAACCTCTCATCCAGCATGAACCAGTCGCCTCCCATTACGTCACATATAGACTATGAGATATTATATCGGGTTAACTGAATGTTGCAAAGGGATAAAACTCATACCGTAAACAGGTTGTGATTTGGTAAGACGGCTTCAACTGAGACATGAGATTAATCCAGGCCTTGGGAGAAAACATCTTCAGTGGGTAATTAAGATGTTGACTGGTAAAGGTTTGCAGGCGAATAAACAGTCTTTGTTAAACAGTAAGATGCAGTGTGTTGTTGTTGTTGTTGTTGTTGTTGTTGTTGTTGTTGTTGTTGTTGTTGTTGCTGCTGCTGCTGTTGTTGTTGTTGTTGCTGTTGTTGTTGTATTGTTGATTTAAAAAAAACTAGATTTTTTTTTAGGGTGGGGGGTTGGAGGGGTTAATTAGTGTGTAAGTATATGTATTCTTTCCAATCTCTTTACATTTAGTAAGCTTAACTTTTGGTTGTCGATTTTCATGTCTATTAAAAAGAGCGTGCAAATATTGTAATAAATCCTCTACTAACTATGAACGGATCATAAATTAATTACTGGCTCAAAAGCGCAAAGAAATTTTAGTTGATCCATTTTTAGATCCCTTGCAGTTCGCTTATAGAAGAAAAAGAAATGTGGAAGATGCAGTCTTGTATGTGTTGAATAAAATATATGCACACCTAGACAATGCTAATACTTGCATACGATTGATGTGTTTTTTTATTTTAGTTCTGCTTTTAACACCATGCAATGTCATCTACTTTTAGAGAAATTGATTAGAATGAACGTTGATTTCCATACTGCTTCTTGGATTTTAGATTATTTAACTCGAATGTCGTAGAGGCACCACAGATGATCGTTTAACCAGCGTACTCCATCGTTCTCTGTTCTCAGCAACCCTCATAGCTTCGCTTAGTGTCAAGCCAGTCCATTCTCGAATGTTGTCCTTCCACCTCTTTTTCGGTCTCCCTCTTCTTCTGCCTCCTTGCACCGTGCCTTGCAGGATGGTCTTTGAAAGGCCTGATGCTCCTGTGACGTGGCCATCGGAGGTTCCGTTTCTTTACCACTGTGACCATGTCATCGTATTGTCCAATGGCTTGTGTGATGGTCTGTCGGACTTCGTCGTTGGTGATGTGCTGGGTATAGGAAATGCCCAGAAGTTTTCTGTAGCGCCTCATCTCCATGCTTTGTATTCTTCGTTGTAGATCTGCTGTGAGGGTCCATGTTTCGCAAGCGTATAAGAAGATGGAGATGACAAGGGAGCGCAAGGATGACTTGTAATGCGCAGGTATCCACGATTACAAGGTTTATGCTCATTGCGCTTGTGGAGAGAAACAAGAGATAAAGATGTGGCCATCAGACAAAAACTATGTACAGCTGATTTCTTTAATGTCTATCTGGTAGATGTGAAAAAGAGCGTTTTCAAGGCTCTCTTAAAAACCGCCACAAACTTGGATTGTTTGAAGGTCATGGGAAGATCATTCTATAGCATTGGAGAAGGCCCGATAGCCAAATGTTTTCTTATTGGTGTTGCCAGACTTCACACTTGGAAGTCTTAACCGTTGTTGTGAGGAAAAACGAAGACAACGTTGAGGTTCGTGAGGGGAGACGAGTTCTTTGAGATATTGGGGAGGGGAGTTGTTCGTACAATTGTACACAATGGTGAGGAGTTTGTGGTCAATTCTTTTCTTGACATGGAGCCAGTGTAGATCATTCAGCAATGGCCTAATGTGGTCGGACTTTCGTTTCCGAGTCACAACTCTGGCTGACCATTCGTCTTCTGCTTTTGGTGGTGAGCGGGACTACATTGTCACCAGGTATTTTATGCAAGTCGGTGGCAGCGGCTTTGCAGCGAAGTGTCGTGGCACTAGTAGCCGGCAGCCCGGTTTACTATCAAACACGCTTCACCGCCTTGCAGAGCAAATATTTTTATGTCCCTCTTTTGAGGGATAAAATGAAAATAACAGCTCAGGTTGGGCCGTGTTCTGAAGGTGGTGTGCGTGAGACGGGAGTCAATACCTCCGCTCTGCAACACTATATTACTGAGGTGAAAGTTGTCCAAAGAGCGTGTGAGGATCCATCAAGTACCTTTTAAAACGCCACTTCGCGAGTTTCCTGCTGTACAGTACTACGTTGTTACACGCCACGAACCAGTCAAAGCATAGAAACCGCTACAGCAATGACCTCCTTTTGTCGAGCTAAGGATAACTCCATGTTTTTCGCTCATGTATAGTATTCTAAGGGAGACAAGTCTCCCAAGCTGGACTCCATCAACACTGCGTTGTCACCAACCACACTGCGTAGCACAGACGGTCGAAACTTACGTCGGTTTTTTCACCATGGAGAACAGTTAAACCTCGGCCGTCCCTGCTTCGCTGTGTGGGCGCCCCTAGTGTGTATAACGAATGAACATGTCGCGATACAAGCGCCTACTCTACGCATCCTCGATATTCTGCTATAGTCCAGACAATGCGTCATAGACAATACGTCATAGACAGTGACAATAATAATATTGTTTTCGGAATGACGCAGTATGCGACATTTTTTTTTATTTAGTGTAGTTCATTTTTAGATTATTGTTACCATAGACAATTTGTGTACTATCCTTTCGATTGGCTGAATGTGGGAAATATCGTTAGGAAAAACCATTCGAGCAACCATCTTGGAGGGCAAGGAACGTATGTTTACGCCAGACCACTATTTCGGATTACTGAGGTCATAAAGTTGGTTCAAAAGCTCGTCTCATCCTAAACAACACGTGTTCACACGTAGACACCACAAACGAATCCTGAGCTGGTAAGTTACGATTCGATGTGTGAAGCTGGGAAATGGGTAGTCTTGTGCTTGTGTCCATTGCGCCATGCGAATCATTCATCGTCTTTCATCAAGGTGATTCGTTATTATTCTTCAATGTATGCAAATTGTATGATAATAGTTATTTTAACATGTTGTTCTCATTTCATATAAATTCTTCAGCGCGTGAAGTTTATATGGTGATAGTTAATTTAAAATGTTTAGCTTAGTTCATAAAGAATGTTGGTGCATTCTTGATCATTGGAACAGTATGGATGAACAGCGAGGAAAGAACATTATTGTGCTTTGAGAATAAGATACAATAACCCGTGAATATGCAGGGTTCTTATTCAAACAACGTCAACGGCGTTCCTCGCTGGTCATTCGACAGGATACGGATTGTGTATTTCCTATCCTATCCTATCCTGTCCCATAACCCGAAGGTCGTAGGGGCACCACAGATGATCGTTTAACCAGCATACTCCATCTTTCTCTGTCCTCAGCAGCCCTCATGGCTTCGCTCAGTGTCAAACCAGTCCATTCTCGAATGTTGTCCTCCCACCTCTTTTTCGGTCTCCCCCTTCTTCTACCTCCTTGCACTGTGCCTTGCAGAATGGTCTTTGCAAGGCCTGATGATCTGGTGACGTGGCCATACCATCGGAGTTTCCGTTTCTTCACCACTGTGAGCAGGTCATCGTGTTGTCCAATGGCTTGTGTGATGGTCTGTCGGACTTCGTCGTTGGTGATGTGTTGGGTATAGGAAATGCACAGAAGTCTTCTGTAGCACCTCATCTCCATGCTTTGTATTCTTCGTTGGAGATCTGCTGTGAGGGTCCATGCTTCGCAAGCATATAGGAAGATGGAGATGACCAGAGAGCGCAGCAGTCTTACTTTGGAATGTAGACTGATGGTTCTGTCTTTCCAAATGGGCTTCAACCTTGTCAGGGCAGCAGTTGTTTGTGCGATCCTGGAGAGGACTTCCTGTCGAGACCCATTGTCTGACACAATGGCTCCTAAATATTTGAAGCTGTGCACTGTGTTGAGGGATTGGCCTTGTACTTTGATGTCCGTGTTGATGCCATTGGTGTTGTTGGTCATCATTTTGGTCTTCTCTGCACTTATTTCCATTCCATAAGCTCTGGAGGTGGTGTCAAGCCTCTGTACAAGCTGTTCAAGTTCTTGTTCCTCTCCAGCCAATCCATCAATATCATCCGCAAAACGAAGATTGGAGATTGCTCTGCCCCCTATGCTGACTGTGCCTTCGTGATCTGCAAGAGCATCTGACATGATGCGCTCTAGGAAGATGTTGAAGAGTGTTGGAGAGAGTAGGCATCCTTGACGCACACCGATTGTTGTTCTGAACCAGTTCCCGATGACGCTGTTATGGAGGACTGCACTGGTAGCCTTGTCATACAGGCTTTTGATGACTTCTATAATTTTAGGGCTGATGTTGTACACTTTCATGGTTGCCCATAGAGCTGCATGCCAGACTCGGTCAAATGCCTTCTTGAAGTCTATGAACACATGATATAGATGTTGTTGGTGCTGTAGGTATTTCTCACAGATTATTCTGAGGTTGAAAATCTGTTCAGTGGTACTTCGCCCTGCCATGAATCCTGTTTGTCTTCAGCTATGATTTGTTCAGCTTGTGGTTTCAACCTGTTGAGTATTATTTTCAGGAGGACCTTGCTGGGATGGCTGATGAGGCTGATGGTGCGGTAATTTTCACACTCCTGAAGGTTACCTTTTTTGGGAAGAGTGATGACAAGCGACTGGGTCCATGGTGTAGGCCATTCCCCACTCTGCCAGATCTTGTTACAGATAATGGTGAGAGCATCAGTCATCGCTTCTCCTCCTGCTTGTAGCAGTTCCGCTGGTATGTTGTCCACTCCCGCTGACTTCCCTTTCTTCAGCGATTGCACTGCTGCCTCAACTTCTTCCCGGAGAATTGGGAGGATTTCTTCTTCTTCTCTGCTCTCGGGACATGCTAGAACTGATGGGTCTCCATTTGGTGTATGGTTGTAAAGGTCAGAGCAGTACTCTGTCCATCTGTCCAAGACTTCTTGTTCTTCTGTGCAAATGCCAGACTTGCTTTGGATAGTGGAGACTTTGGGCTGTTTAACACTTGTCAGCCGCTTCACAGTCTGGTAGGCCTTCTTGCTGTTGTTCTTGTTCAGATTGTTCTCTATTTCCTGGCATTGATCTTCTATCCAGTTCTCCTTTGCTGTGCGCATGCCTTTTCGGATGTCATTGTTGATTTTTCGGTAGACATCAGCTCCCTGTGAGGTGTTCTTTTTCTTTTTTAACTCTCTTCGTTTATCACACAGATCCAAAAGTTCAGGTGTGATCCACGGCTTCTTCTTTGGTCGGTGCTTGCCAAGGATCTCAGTGGCGGCATCTGTTACAGCTGAGTTGAAGGTATTGGTCATGGTGTTGACATCTACTTCGCCTGCCCCCAAAATAAGCAGTGGTGCAAATTTCCCTCCAATTGTGGCCTGAAATATTTTTGCCACCTCCGGGTCTTGCAATTTGTCCAGGTCGAACTTCAGCCTAGTGCACTTTGCTGTATTTACTCTCTTCAAATGGAGCCGGAAAGACATCATCACGAGATCGTGGTCACTTCCAATGTCTGCTCCTGGAAAAGTGCGTGTCCTGCCAATGTTGATGCTTGATCTGAAGCGTTTCTTGACCATGATGTAGTCGATCTGGTTGTGATGTTCCCCGCCGGGACTGTGCCATGTCCATCGTCTGGATTTTTTGTGGAGACCAAGCGTGTTTGCCAGTACCAGATTGTTGTATCTGGCAAACTCCAATAGCCTCAGACCCCTGTCATTTGTCTCGTTGTTGCAGTGGGGTCCGCATGTGTCTCCCCAGTTGTGGTGCGCATCTTGGCCAACCTTGGCATTCCAGTCGCCTTGCACTATGACTATGTCCTTCTTCGGCACTTGGTCAAGGGCCGCCTGTATATTTTCATAAAAATCCTCCACTTCGCTGTCTTCATAGTCTGATGTTGGGGCATAGGCCTGGATGATGGTAATGTTGAAAGGGGTTGCTCTCAGACGGATGGTAATGAGTCTACTGGAGACTGGGCGGCAACCCATGACAGTGGCTAGAATGTTCTTGTGGACCAAGAATCCAACGCCGTGTTCGTGCCTGTCATCTCTACCGCTGAAATAGAGCTTGTGGCCTTTGTCAGTCGTTGTTTCACCTAGGCCTTTCCAGCGCAGTTCGCTGATACCTAGAACGTTCCATCGATAGTGGTCCAGCTCGTGGGCCAGTTCTTCTAATTTTCCTTCCGCAGTTAGGGTCCTGACATTCCAGGTTCCTATGACGATGTTGTTTCTCGTGCGGATCTTGCTAATTTGTCCATCAGTAGCATACTTTTCACCTCCGTCCTGGTGGCCAACGGAAGGCGCGGTCCTTGTTCCGGGCGACGACCGATCCGGCATGGAATTAGTGGATAGCCTCATCATGTGTTGTGTCTTGGGCAAAAAAAGACCTGGCAGGGCCCAATCCTCTCCAGGCTGTTGGCCACAGCCGAAATCCACGAATACAGTGTGGCTCGCCTTGGCCCTGAGCACGTGGTCGTTGAACCTGTAGTAACGTGAGGTTCCTCCGCCCTGGCCGGTGACTTCTGTGTAGAAGACTTTCGCCCAGTGATGCCGTGCTAACATCACCCCTGTTAGTCGCCTCTTACGACACGCCGGGAAACGTTGGGTCTATTCTATTTGCCCGAACCCACAGTGTGTATTTAGTCCCTGTTAAATTGTCTGTGCGCAGGGAAAGGATTTTTTATTTTCCATTCTTCTTTATATTTCTGGCCGTTGGACTCCTGATGTAAATCTATCTCCATCCTTCATGCTTACTCTACTAATGACATGGGATTCGCCATACCTATGACGTCCATGTGAAGTCAGCTGGACGACGCATCATCCTCCTGGCCAAGTGTGAGGACAGAGACTGATTAAATGTTCTAGGAGCAATACTTCAAGACTAGTATCAACCAAGGAAATCAGAACTTTCCTCGCCAGTTAAGTTTTAGTAAATAAATAATTACATAAGAACCTTGACATCACGGGTTCATCGTATCACCTCACATCATATGAAATAAATATCATCAACCATCAACCAGTGGTATTCTTTTTTAGTTGTAAAAAAGCAAACAGGACGAATGAATAGTCAATAATTTCTTTTATTCTTTATTTTCTATTTCTCAACATTATTTTCTTGTTTCTTATCGATTTTAGGCATAGTAAAAAGAGGAAATTGATTCTATTTATATAAAAATCCTTTCAATATATTCATTCACCCTTTAACATCAATATATATATTAATATAAAATATATATATAACGCAACAGAACATTGTCATTGAAGTTTAACATCTATGGCACCCACCATTGGCGATATTGGCAGACGGGGATAACCATCCCAGGGAGGAGGGGTAGGGACCTAAATCAACTCTGAACCACCAGAGCACTGCTAAGATGGACAGTGAAAACGGCCACTTTTTATTTTGCCCACCACGGGATTCGAACCTGGGTGCTATCGATGTGCCAGGTGGGACGCTCTAACAATGAGCTACGGTGGTGGGACAAAAGTGTGTGTTGTCCAATATCACGTAGACCCCAGGGGCATTATACAAGTTGGGTGCCACACAGCTTAGCTAAGACTGACCGAGTAGCCTTCCTCTCACCCTCCGCGTGTAGCTCTATAGCAAAGTGGTATATAGCAAGCAGGTATACACGTGTGGTAGAATGATACTGACTCAATCGTAATCAAGGCTGTGAACTATCTACCATTTTTGCTATTGGGGATCCGCTATACATGGCACCCACCTTCCTTGAGTAATGCCACTGCGCAGACTGACAGAGCAACAGATTGACAGACAGACAAACGATCATTTGAACTTATATGTATAATGTAGGTCTAAATTGGGTGCATCTAATATCTGAGTATTAAGACTACCGAGACCAACTCCGTTGAGGCCACAGAAAGTCCAGATAAACACGAGTGTAAGTATTGGCTTCGCAGTGGCAGTAGTATAATAACCTACTGGCTACAGTGTGTTGGTACTGATACCATGTTGTGGGCGCCCCGGGCGGCTTGAGTTAGATCCTATATCTGTCAGCGCCTTGAGCAGCTCTTCAAAAGATTGAATGAATAAATAAAATACAGTCACATTTGGGTGAAAAGTCATTATCGAGACGCTGGCGGACTGAGCTAACATCGCAACAAACCTTTTTCTGCACAAACATTTACTTTAGACAGGTAAACATCAATCAATAAGAACAAAACATAATATTTAAATTTCAAAATGTATAATATTGTGACCTTTTGGTTGTTGTTCTCGTTGTTGCTGCTGCTGCTGCTGCTGTTGTTGTTGGTGTGTCTGTGTGTGAGTGTGTGTTTGTGTGTGTTTTACATAGTTTTAGTACAGTGACAAACTAAGAAGAGAACGACAGATATTAAGAAACGAAAAGAAAAAGGTTAGAAAAAGAAGGAAATCGAAAAATCAAGAAAGAAATACAACACAATACAATCCGCGTACAACAAAATCCAATACAACTTTATTGTCTAATGTCCATGAATGCAACAATATAGACAAAAGAAAAACACAAAGTCTACACAATTGTTCAAAGACAAACAAATAATACATTGTCTTTTTACACACATGTTGATGGCTTGAAAAGGATTTGAATAAAAATCGAAATATTGCCTCGGACCTCAACTTGGGTGTTGCTGTATGTTTTGTTCACCTCATCCTTTTACACACACCCACACACACACGCACACACACCCACCTACACGCACACCCACACACAATCATTGTGGAATATTCTGCCCTAGTCTGGCCCAGGCTTCAATCAACAGTACATCAAGAAATGTAATTTCTGGCAGTTGCATCATGGCACAGTCTTCTATCGTCACAATGAACTCTTCATTCCATAAAGTTTTGGGCACAAGCAACACATCTTCCTCTTCATTTACACTGGAGCTGCCCTTTTCTGCTGCCAAACCTTCACCCCTCCGTTTTGACTCATATCCTAAACCTGATTCACTATTCCGTTCAGCAGGAATTTGTTCTTGCTCTCGGTTGTTAGCCGTTTTGGCTTCAAAGCTTATACCACCCCGCTTGGAATCAGGACCCAAATAAGAACCGCGGTTCTTTTCAACTTCCGGAGTATTTTCCCTTTGTTCGTTGTTAGTTTCTTCCCTTTCTTGATTTGTTGGCCTTTCTTCTACATTTACCGGTTCTACCTTTTCCGTTTGATCCGTCTCTCTCTCAGTGATTCTGAGGCAGTAGTTGTTAACGGCTTTGAGCAAAGTCCTGAAGAACTGCACTTCCTGCGCAAAATCGTCCTGCTGGTTTTCCAAGGTACGTAGGAACTTCCGTCTAAAAACAGAAAAAGATTGCGTCAAAGGTGGAGATTAAAATTGCACAAAAACTTATCAAATGTCCAATTCACGCAAAAGATGACTATTTTCTTTCATATTCATATATTTGTGTGTCTAATATTTGCGAAAACGGAATCTAAACTTCGTGTCCGAACGTTGTAAAGGTCGTCTGTTATAGCAGTAAATGGCTTATGAATAGCAATATGACCATGATGTGGAAGAGAAGAGATGGACATAAAATGAAGGACAGAAAAGAAAAGCAAATAAGACAAATATTATTAGACTACATTTACAGACCGACATGCACAGACAGAGACAGAAAAATGCTCAAATGTCAAAATTAAAATGTCTGCTACCTGAAGAAATCGTAGAGATGGTAGTCAGCCTGGCTGAGCTGTTTGTGTCTGGTGTAATCCAAGGCAGTAAACAGCACATGTGGTTTTTCTGCGTTACTATTCATTGGAAGATACAACACGTCTTTGACCTCCCAGCACATCAAACGTCTCAGCAGCACCAGTGACTCGTCGAAGAATTCCGTTATCATCACCAAATCCAATTCTCTGTCCAGTTTGGCAATATAGGCTTCTCTGCCTAGAGCGTCCAATACAGCATGCTTCGCAGACATGCCCAGATCCAAGGATTGGCTATTCCGGAAGTAGTCCATTGCGTTAAAGTGAGGCTCAAGATGAAGGTATTTGGAAAACTGGTTAGAACCGGGATTGAAAGACTCTGTTCTTTGTCGTTTGGGAAGTTTTTGCATTTGTAGCTCTGCTTTAAGTTTGAGGAACAAGCTCTGTTGTTGTTCGACTCGCTGTTCTTGCAGGTTGTCTGGGTTGATGCCTCTGTAATACGCCAAGGCCGACACAAACTGTTGAAAAGGTTCTCTCAAGATGGCGACATACTTGGTACCAGGGGGCATAATCAGGTCCATGCGATATCGATCGTAAATGGCATGGTTCCACAGGAAGTTGTACTCTTTCTTCACTTCATTTTCTTTTCCCGTGTTGTCCCCATCGTGCAGCTGTTTCACATTGGGGGGCACAAGGGGAACGATGCTGTAAGGAGTCAAGGCTTCGCCTGCTCGGCTGAGGTAGTTATAGTAGCCACTGCGATAGCGTTTTTTGGGAAGCACGAAGTTCAAACCCCGGCTATGGCCGTATCGCTGAATGACGTTGGCTACCGTCGAGCTGGCTGCCTTGTGGACTTTCAAAAACACTAGATGCTGCTTCGGTTTGCAAGTACCGGGTTTTCCCGATGTGAATGCGAAATCGGTATGGCGAGATGCAGGTGCAGATTTCTCGCTTCTCATTTCTCTAATAAGTGATGGCACACCGCCACTCCACAATGGTCTTGCAAAGCCTTGTGGTGCGGCTACTGCACCTACTACCCCTGTTTGACGTAGCTCTTCTTTGCCAACTTCGCCGTACTCTCTCAAGGAAGAACCTGACCCATGTCCTGCATTATGTTCGGCTTCCAAATGTTTTGCTTCAGAGTTGTTGCTCTTGTTCTCTGTCGCACGTCCTGACTCTAGCACTTCTTTGTTGTGATCATCTCCATTGACCTTATCCACTTTGACCTTGAAGTCAGAAGTATTATTTAAACTGACTCTCCCGACAGTGATGTTGACTTTTTCGACCTTGATCTTGACTTTGTCGACGGTATTGTTGACGTTGAGGATGGTGACATTGACTTTGTCCAGTCTAACGCTGAGCAGGCGATGCTGGGCGTTGTGGACGTCTTGGAGACGGTCAACCGTCGGGTGACTACCCGAAATAATACGTGTGGATGTAAGAGTAGAAAGGTTGTACAACCACACAGAGTACAGCACCAACGCCAACAACGTCGCCAGTAAACACCGCCTGGAAACAAAGAATTCGGTTTGTAAAATATACATTGCACTGTTGTTGTTTTTTTGTGGTTGTGTTTTCTTTTCTTTTGTTTTTTTTGGGGGGGAGGTGGAAGGGGGGCACTTTACTGTCCTTTTTATCGGGACATTCTGGGCCGCCTCCCCTGGGGAAGGCGTAATCGCAGCCTGTGGCGCGCCCAAACCCAACCTAGCTATTATTAGTTTGTTTGTTTGTTTGTGTTGTTGTTTTTTTTAAATTGTGCTTTTGTGTGTGTGTGAATTTTTGTGTGTGGACATTTTGCTAGCAGTAGAAATAACTTTTACCATTTACTTATTACTTGAGCCTTTCAAAAATACATTGTTGTTTTTCAGTGGAAGATTAATAGGTTGAAATCGATGCTAATCATCATCATCATCATCATCATCATCATCATCATCATCATCATCATCATCATCATCATCATCCTCGTCACGACTAACACCAGGTCGCCAACCACCTCAGCGTGATCACCATCATCAATGTTAGTTTAGGAGTTGTTTCACGATCACCATCGCATCATCATCACGATCACCATCGCATCATCATCACGATCATCATCATTGTGACATTTCCAGTAAGTAGGCTTACATCTAGGCTTAATTAAGCTTATCAGAAAATGAGACAGGGAAAATAAATCTACTTCCTTCATTATTATTAGAGATTTTCGGTTAAACTTTTTTTTAAATAATAATAATGCGTGCAATAGTATTTTCTGCCACTGATGCCTATCACCTTCACTCGATAAATGGTTTAGTAGTTTTGTAAGTAATTAATCCGAATTCTTCATATATTATACATGCACGCAGCATTATTGTTGTGTTACGGATGCGCATATCACATGTTGTATGCCTTTGGGGCGGTAGTGTAGTAACTTACACTATGAGTATAAAAGAGGACTGATTGGCAATATTTTCACAAGAACTTTGGTGGAACAAATTCATTATTGAAAGGGGCGAGAAGAAGAAGAAGAACAACAACAACAACAACAACAACAACAATCTGATCAAGAAAAAAACATAAACAAGAACATGAACAAGAAGAGCAACAAGAAGAAGAAAAAGAAGAAGAACAAGAACAAGAAGAACAAGAAGAAGACGAACAAGAAGGACAAGAAGAACAAGAAGAAGAAGAATTTGTCTAGTGCAGAAAGTAGTGTATTAAAACAGCGACAAACCATTTCCTTAAAATGTCCACAGAGTCATGTGTCTATGAAGCAGATCAGTTTCCTCCATATTCGATGGATATTTTATGACGCGATTTCGGATATATGTCCCACAAACTGAGCCCCTCATTTCCTTTCAAGACGTGAAGTCACGACAAGTCATGTCAAGTCACGACAAGTCATGTCAAATCAACAGCCCTTTATTCTACACATAAATAGGAAGAAAATTATAATAATTATTACATTCCTTTCCACTATAATGTCATGTCGGAAATGAATTGACCACTTAAGGAAATTATCTGAATTGGATTACCTTTAACAAAACATTCTGCTGACAACACCACACTGACTGGTGTTAGGGGAGAAGGGAGTAATAATAATAATAATAATAATAATAATAATAATAATAATAATAATAATAATAATAATAATAATAATAATTATAATAATAATAATAATAATAATAATAATAATAATAATAATAATAATAATAATAATTAATGCCATTGTCATCGTCGTCGTCATCATCGTCGACGGTATCATCATCGTCATCATCACCACCACCAGCAATAACACCGACAACAATAACAAACAACAGAAGCAACACAACAACACCAGAAAGACATAAAGAAGGAAATCAAAACAACCCAGCAATGTAAATATTGAGCAATCCATGGTAATTTTGTTGCATAATCCGGCAATAATAGATCAGGGCTCGACAACAACTTTTGTTTAACCTATCCTGTGGGACAGGTTGTCAAAAATATAGACCTGTCCCACAACATCTACAGGCTGTCCTAACGTTCCTTACAATGTTGATGAAGAAACATAAAAAGTAAGATACTCAAACGAATTGTATTGCAGCATTTTTCTATTGCAGCAAATTGCTCTTTCAAACAAGTCTGCTTCTTTTTCTGCTCTTCTTTTCCTTCATGGAGAGGTGGGGGGAGGGAGGGGAGGGAATGGTATGTGGCGCTTTGAAGAGGTGCGATATCGTCCAGGTTGGGTAGCATGCAGTGAGGACGCTTGACCGCTGTGTTTAGTTGTTGTTTTTTTTAAATCCACACAAATCCTGACCTGTCCGTTTGGCTTCAACACCGGCGAACCATTCTGCTGGTTCTTTCCCTTCGCGTAGGATGCCATTTTTTTCAGTCCGTTCACTTCTGCTTTCACTTTGCTCATAAAGGGGAAAGGGTATTCTACGGGCAATAGAAACACTCTATGTTGTTGCCTCTTCTTTCAGTGTGATTGGAACAGAGTCCTGATGCACCAAAGACGTGCTGCCTCATCTCTTCAACTCTCTGGACAAAGCCCATCTTGGCTGCTGCTTTGCGGCTAAGCAGATTGTTGACGTTGCCTGATTATGACGACCACTCGAAAATTAAAGTGTTTGCCGCTCACTAAGGTCTGCGCCTAGAACTCGTCCCTGGTCTGAAGTCGCCCTCCCGGCGACCTGAGTGTGATCTTCGATGCCTTCAACTGTGGCCTTCTTTTCAGCTGACGGTAGGCCTGCTCTGTGATAATATAATGGAAACATCTGCGCCTGTATCAATTTTGAACTGAACATCCGTTTCTCTGATACGTAGCTTTGTGATACAAGGTTTGCTTCTCTGGTCATTGATCACAGAGTCGACGCTGTACGGGTTGAATTCTTCACTCAAGTCTTCCAATTCGTCGCCCTCTTCTTCAACTTCCTGCATACTTCTGCACATTCTGGCGTAATGGTTCTTGCGTTTGCACTGCCGACAAAACGCACCACGTGCAGGACAGTTCCCGTCTGCGTGCTGTAGCCCACAATTCCCACATCTCTCTTTGGGACTCCAAGCAGCTCTTGTTCTACCTCTGCCACGCTAGCTTCTGACTGATGACGTTTGTGTCTGCTGCGGCGCACATCCGCGTCCGTTCTGCTGTACAGCTCCCTCTCTGCGTCTGCAGTGTTGTTCTCTCTGTGACGCTTCGTCGGCATCACGTTCCAATTCCTTCTTCTGAGCCATTTTCATCTGTTACTTAATTTGCTCTCTCTGACGAGCGATATCTAGATCTGCTCTCAGTCGTATCTTTTCTTGTAGAGACCTATCACGCAGGCCTACAACCAGACGATCTCTGATCTGATCGTCGACATCATTGTACTCACAGTGTTGAGCTAGATCTCGCAGGACTCTATAAAACTCTTCAGTGGTTTCACCCTCTTTCTGCTTGCGTTTGTTGTAGCTTCGAATGCTCGTAGATGACGTTCCTCTTCACAACAAAATTTTCTGTGAATTGCTTCACTAGCATTTCAAAGTCAGTGTCGGTCTCATGAACTGCATCTCCCCCTTCCCCAACAAGTTTAAACTCCAAGGAAAGCAGGATCTTCTTCGAGTCTTGCCCCAGCACGTAGAGCAACGTGTCATGCTTCACTTATGCAGGCTTCTCTGACAGTTAGGACGCGTTTCGGAACCGCCAGAACTCTTGTAGCCAGCTCCGCCACTCTTCCGCCTTGAACGAAAACGTTCCGCGTGGGTCGAGACTAAACATTGTTTAATTGTGTTCACTCTGACACCATGTATGTACTTTAAGTGAAAGAATAATAGTCGCTGAGACGGTGCCAAAGTCACTGAGACGAACACCAGAGCGGCGAGACCGACTAGCCAGCCTTTTATTCAGTGACAGGTGTTTTTTTCTCTAGTAGGCATGCGCAATAAATACACAAGGGAGTGACGTCAAAATTGTGACATCACATTTTACATGATTACATTACAGACACCTAACTTGGCAGCTGAAAAATACTTGTCCTGTCGGACGCTACCCAACCTGTCCGGCAGCCGGTTCTACCTTTTCCGGACAGTCCGACAGTCGGACAGTCGGTTGTGTCAAGCCCTGTTTAAGATTGTTGCCCGTACAATGTACGTGTCCGCAGTGGGTAAACTTTTGTAGTACTGTGACTTTTTGTGGTTGCACTTCAGCTTTAAGTTGTTAGATTAGGAGTCTGTGTTTGAATGTCCATGCGTCAGAAGAGTGTGTGATCTAAAATCATATGAACGTGAACAGACGTTAAAATAAATTATTGAATTGAAAAGACAACAGAAGAAAGAAAGGAAGAAAGAACAAAGAGGAACCAGAGGATGTGACAGAGGAATATGGAGGGATGACCGTGGTGAGAGGTGAAAAGAACATAAACAATCAACTGACCTGAAGTAAATTATCGTTTGTGTTTTCCTTGGCTTCATTGTTATCATTCTCTAGTTTTATGTTAGCCACGACCACTGATGATGAACACTTCTACAACGCCAGTATCCATAACAGTTTTCTTCAGGACGCTTGAACCGTCTTTGTCCTCTAACAATAGTCTACACGTCTTTCTCTTAGAAACTAGAAGCAACATGTTAATTCGTCGCTGAAGTGTCTTCCACAGTTTGAAGGCATTGATTATAATTAATTTTAATTTAACTTGTTAGATTGTTGGCAAAGATTTTGTGCAGACGTAATAACATATTTAAAACATTAGCACACATTCCTGAAGGAATTCTTTGTCTTCGAGGTCTGACTCCAAAGGCAGTGTTCTACCTAAAATCACATCATACGAACAAACAACATTGGCGTCGATCGCGTCCAACGCACAGAACTATCGCAGCGAAACACAAGTATGCAATCAACACTATATTATAAAACAGGACTGTGATCTAGTGGTATTGATACGATAGTTTTGTTTTTATAGGAGAGGCACAGAAAAAAAAAAACCAGCGAGATAGAACAGAAGTCGGGTACATTAAAGATAGTCTCAACCCTACATGAATTTTGTGTTAAAGTGTGCACACTGCTAATAGATGACTGTATAATTTGTGGCGACATCTAGCGCATCCATTTGTGCGTGTGTCGTATATTTTGCAAAATTTGAATCTAAACATCATGTCCGAGCGAACTGAGCTCCATTGGAATACGTCATTTTAATTGTTACAGACGCACACAATTAAAAACAGCGTAGATCACACACACACACACACACACGCACCCACACATACTTGTATTGATGGCTAAATGGGGTACTTTTAGAATGTAGGAGTCGGAAAGCACTTTTTTGACGGAAAGAACGCAAATTTCTTCTAGAAATGTAAGAATCTAAGTCAAAATTGGCTCTTTCCGTCAAAAAAGTTGACCTACTTCGTCTCCTAGGAGCGACGAAATAGGTCGATTTTTGCTTCAAACTTTTCCGAAAATTGGCTGGATTTTCTCCGTCCCGGATAGTGCACTCCTGTGTACTTAAAACACTCTCATGCACTACAACTGCACTCCCAAGCACTAAAAGAGCACTCCCGCGCACTTAGAACAAAATGGGTTCATGAAACAAAATGGGTTCCCAGCAAATAAACCCACTTTGTATTCAAAAAGACGGTTGTGGACCCCATTGTGTCCTCTTTACAGGTTCACACCCACCCACACACACACACCCACACACACACACACACACTGACAGCATAAGATTCAGGACGTTGCCCAGTCTAAGCAAGGTCAATAACTGTGCCTCAATGATTCCATTTAGGGTCAGATTGCCGCGTTTTGCAGTTGTAGTTTGATCTATTGTTACGTTGTTTATACTCTTATCGGTGAGTTTTCATTACTAAACTCTTGTTCGATCATGCTATCTAGTGTCAAAGTTTGAGAAAACAAAAACAAAACTCACACTGACTTTAAAGTCAATTTGGAGCAAGTTATTGTGGTCGTACCTGAAGTCAGGGATGCTAGGCGTGATTTTGTTATCTTTAGTGAGGACAATAATTTTCCTTGACTATCTCTATGTTTGTCTTTCTGTATCTGTCTAATTGATAGTTTGTCTGTATCGCTGTTTATTTACAGGTCTGTCTGTTCCTCAGTTTTTCCATCTCCGGTGACAATTATGAATACATATTAGTTTATTTCTTCCCCTCTCCACCCACCCCTCTCCTACACTCCATCCCCGTCTTTCCCCTAAACTCTCTCTCTCTCTCACTCTCTCTCCCCCCCCTCTCTCTCTCTCTCTCCCTCCCTCCCTCTCTCTCCCTCCCTATCTCCCTCCCTCTCTCTCTCCCTCCCTCTTTCTCTCTCACTCTCTCTCTCCCTCTCTCTCTCTCCCCCTCCCTCTCCCTCCTTCTATCTCTCCCTCTCTTTCTCTCCCTCTCTTACTTTGCTTTGTGATGACAATGGTGATGACATTATCATCTCTCTCTCTCTCTCTCTCTCTCTCTCTCTCTCTCTCTCTCTCTCACTTTGCTTTGTGATGACAATGGTGATGACATTATCATCTCTTTCTCTCTCTCTCTCCCCACCCCCCTCTCTCTCTTACTTTGCTTTGTGATGACAATGGTGATTACATTATCATCTCTCTCTCTCTCTCTCTCTCTCTCTCTCTCTCTCTCTCTCTCTCTCTCTCTCTCTCTCTCCCTCCCTCCCTCTCTTAGTCTCTTTCTGATGTCAATGATATTCTCCATCATGATAACAATGTTGTATCACTCCGGTTTTCTATTTCTGAAGGTGATGTATACGTGTTGAAGTATGCGTCCTTACTTATGCTGCCATCAATATTTACACAGAACAACCCGGTTCTTTAACGATCTGCTGAGGCAACATGGGGTGATAGGAAATGGAAAAAAAAATTTAAAATCGATAGCTGCCAAGGAAATTGAATTTGTCATCAGCGGGTTTGCGAACTCAAGACCTTGACACTTCGTGCGCGACTCGACCTCTCCAGAAACCGAATCCACCCCCTAATTACTTGTATCAATCGTGCTCGGACGGGTTTGACTTAAGTTGTGTGTGTGTGTGCGTGTGTGTGTGCGTGCGAGCGCGCGTGTGTGCGTGTGTGTGTGAGACCTACCAAGATATTTCATACTATAAGTATTGTTAAACGCGATCATGAAAACAAACCATTGATAACATGTGATGAAGTTGACACTGTACAAATGGGTTGGTGTTATGATCCAAATGTCGGTTGGTGCTATCTCTTCCCTTGTTGTCCATCGTTGTTGACACTAGCAGTTTGGTACGGGACCAGTGTAGATGACCAAAATATTCTCCCGTGGGAAAGACTCCGCATCAAGCTTACAGAGATGTGTCTTCTTTCTCGTTATGTTAGTGTTTGTTTGCATGACGTTTAACTTCTCATGTGACTAAAATCAGCTTTTGTTTTGGTTGTAAGAGTTTGCGGTAAAAATCCTACAGGGCTCCAAAATCACACATTGGAGCCTTACACATGTTCTTTCTCATTCACAGTAAATGCTGCTCCGCCAAAAAAATGATACATAAGCTCAAGCCCCAAAATATATTTTTTTAAATCAGAGATTTCAATCGATAAATTCATTTATATATGCCTGTTAATAGCTGTTGTAAAAATAGCACCACAGGGAAAGTGTATATATTAGGCAAAGTTGCTTGTTTACACAACAAAGAGAAGACTGTCTTGTACAATTTTTTTAAGCCTAGAGGTGGATTTGACCGACAATATTGTCCATTGCTGATTTTGACACTTTATTGTCCGTTGTCATCTGGAAATTCTGCGCTGCCCCCCAAACCCAATCTACCTAATATTAATTGTGTTTTGAAATTTTGCTGGGGGAGCAACTAGAGTACCCGGAGAAAACTCCCGAGACGTTGCCCGAGTCGAAAGTAAATAATATTCGGAGAAACAACGCTCAGGGGCGGGATCGATCCCACACCAGTCAGGCGCCGTTGGTTTCTAGCCTGTGGACAAGGCAAGTTAGTCCTGTCTTAGAGCACGCGGCCACAACGCTCGCTTGCACCACGTTTTCATGTCTACCTCATGCACACTCACTCCCCCACCCCACCCCCACACACACAAACCTCCCTGATACCCTGATACCTTGGTCCTTTAAGCCACCAATTTGACACATGGTTGACAGAAGCTGCATCAGAATCCATCCAGAAGCATAATTATACCAAATTGCCATTGATCGTGCTAGCTTTAACACCCAGTACGTCTCCTGTCTGAGGCAACCCCTAACATCTGTGTGATATGTCCGCCGTCCTGCACAAGGTTTCATTGTCACTGTTTTCCTCAACTCGCAGTGTACACTAGTTCTATTCAGTCCAATCCAAACCAATTCTTGTATTGCGCACAACTCTGGATCTGGATCTAGAGTGCTTCGACGGGCTTGGAGATCGAGGGCAGTGCAGTCGAGTCGCTGTTCAGGCGACTTGAAATCCGCAAAGCTGTTGGCCCTGACCAGATAGGTAAACGACTTCTACACTCCTGTGCCTCTCAACTTTCCTCTGTCTTTGCTCTGCTCTTTTCCTGGTCTCTTCGCTCCTGCACTGTCCCCTCTCTCTGGAAGTCTTCTACAATCTGTCCTGTTCCCAAGTCTAAAAGCCCTTCCGAACTCAACGATTACCTACCTGTTGCTCTGACTCCTATCGTCTTTAAATGCTTTGAGCGAATCGTTCTGGGCCAGCTTAAGCAGCATACACAACATCAACTTGACCCACTCCAATTCGCATACAAGCAAAACAGATCCACTGACGACGCAACACTGACCCTACTCAACAATGCATACAATCACCTAGAAAAAGCTGGCTCGTTCGTTCGCATCCTATTCATTGATTTTTCTTCTGCATTTAACACTATTCAACATCACCTGATGGCAATGAAGCTCCTGGAGCTCCATGTCGACCCTAAACTAATTCTGTGGATCACCAGTTTTCTCACCAATAGAACTCAAGCCGTTTCCTTTCAACACTCTCTCTCTGGCATCCTAAAAACTTCTACTGGCTCTCCTCAAGGTACTGTTCTGTCACCGATTCTGTTCACCCTTTACACTAATGACTGTACTGGCTCTGACTCCTCACCTCTCATCAAATATTCCGACGACACCGCTCTCGAAGACCTTTCAAATTCTGACACTGTCTACTTTCAACAAGTTAACCGCTTCTGCACATGGTGCAAAGACAACTTTCTTGACCGTAACGTGACGAAGACAAAAGAAATGACGATCGACTTCCGACGAGACCCCGCCCCCATCCCCGACCTGTACATAGACGGTGCGAAAGTGGAGAGAGTGACAAACTACAAATACCTGGGGACGATTCTCGACAACAAACTGTCCTTTGACCAAAACACAGCTGCGATAGAAAAGAAATGCCAACCTCGACTGTACTGCCTTCAGAAACTCCGTTCTTTGAACATCAGCCGACCCATTCTTTCTTCTTTCTATCGCTGTTTTATTGAATCTGTTTTGACTTTTGGTTTTATCTGCTGGTTTGGAGGGCTAAGTGTAAAGAACAAGAGGGTGCTTGACAGATTGATGAGAATGTGTGCGAGAGTGACCGGTGAAAGACAAAACAGTTTGAGAGAACTGCATGAATACCGTGTGGTGAGGAAGGCGGGAGTGGTTATGAAAGACACTTCACATGTTTTGGCAAAGTATTATGAAATGTTGCCCTCTGGTCGCAGACTGCGTGTGCCTAAATGTTCTCTCGTAAGAACAAAAAAACAGTTTTATTCCAAAATCTATTGAGTTTTTAAATAAGCGCTAAGTAATATTTTTGTATATAAGATCTTGATGTTTGTGATGATGTTTGAGATGTCATTTAATACTGGAAATTTAATATAGATGTAGTCTACTGTGTACTTGTTTTATCTATGTATGTATTGTTTTAATGTTTCATACCGATCAGCAATTGTATGTCATAATTTCTCTGTTGAGATAATAAAGTATTCTTGAACTTGAACTTGAACTTGAAGATTCTCGTCTCTTACGTTAAGGTACCGTCGCAGAGACATCTTCTTATTATGTTCTTTAACACTCAACAGTTGCTGACATAGTAAGGGGTATTTTGTAGACCTGCGCTGTGGGTTCTTCACTGGAGGAAGTTGAAGAATAAAATAACAAGTAGAGAGAGCACCCAACTGAAATAAAATATAGCACCATACTGAAATAAAATATAGCGCTTCACTGAAATAAAATATAACGCCTCACTGAAATAAAATATAGCACCTAACTGCGAAAAAATATAGTGCCTAAGTGAAATAAAATATAGCACCCAACTGAAAAAAAACGATGGCACCCAACTGAAAAAAATGTAGCACCTAATTGAATTAAAATATAGCACCTTTAATGTATATATTGTCGAAAGACAGATACTAGAGATAGAGTCACTCAAAACACAGCCCGTGTGTTGTGCTCCATATTGGAAAACTGTTTTTTATTTCTGTTATCTGTAGAGTATTGCGTCAATGATCTTACGTCATAGACATGTATACGTACTTCCGGTATTACAATTGTATTTTCACTTTCGTTCTGGACATTACAGTCCTCCCCAAGTTATTAGAAAAAAAAAAAACAATATTGAAGAAACTGCAATCAAAACCATTTCAAAATTTCAAAGAGCTGTAGAATTATTTTGTAAATGAGTTAAAGCACAGTGTAACTACATATTTTCAATGTTATTCAAATTTGCTTATCTGTATTCTTGTCTGTCATAATTCACTCTTGTCTTCATGGAATTATCAGACTAGTGAAGTGTATAGCTATCAATATCATTTAAGTTTTATAGTCTTTTAAATATGCTGGTGGACGGCGCTCTCGGGTGGGTTTCGCTGATCGGGAGTCATCTGCTCTGCTTGCTGCATTTCTCAGTGTAGGCTGTACTTGATGTCGTGTCTCTGCAGTAGTCTCAACAGATTTCAGCGGGGTGTTGGATTGAGATGGTGAAGTATGGGTCTCAGTGTTTTCTTCCTTTTCTGAATCTTCTTCTTCTTCCTCTTCTTCTTCGTCATTAGCCACGATTGGTTTGAAATGGGAGGAATTTCTTACAATGAGTTTTTTTCCTCTTCTCGCAGTGATCATGCTGCCTTTGGTTTCAGTGACGATGTATGGGTGTGGCGAGAATGGTGTGGAAGTTTTGTTCAATTTCTTCTCCTTTACCAATACATGTTCGCCTGGTTGTATGGTGCATGGTTTGGTGTGCCGTTTTGTGTCAGCGTATTCTGCCATCTTCTGTTTGCTCAGGGCATCATTGTAGAAGATGCGTGATTTCACAGTTGTAGGGTTTGGGGTTTGGGGAAGAGGGGGGTTGGGCAGGCCGATATGCATTTTTCTGCCTGTCAGAGCTTCGTATGGAGATATGCCAGTGGAACTGTGGGGTGTTCCTCGATAGTGTCTCAGGAATGTGGGGAGTTGTATTTTCCAGTTCAGATTGGCGGCACATGACGCTCTGACGTGTTTGTTTAGGGTGGACATGAAGCGTTCAGCCTCGCCGTTGGCTTCAGGCCACAGCGGAGTCACTTTCCGATGTTTGATGTTGTGTTCTGCCGCAAACTGTCGAAATTCATCTCCACTGAAAGGTGGACCATTGTCCGTCTTGATGATTTCGGGAAGGCCATGTCGGGCAAAGATTGAGTCTAGATGTGGTATTACGACTCTCGCAGATGTGCTGGAGATGACTTCCACTTCCGGAAATCGAGAGTGTTCATCGATGACAACCATAACATAGTCTCCACCTGGAAACGGTCCAGCAAAATCAATGGCAAGTGCCTTCCATGGTTGAGATGGGAGAGGAGTAGTGATGATCGGTTCTCGTGTCTTGGGTCCAGGGTATGACGCTTGACACGGGATGCAGGACTTGACGGTGTCTTCGACCAGCTTGTCAATGCCAGGGAACCACACTTTTTGAGTGGCTGACTTCACTTCTTCTGCTGACATCGATTTTGGAATGTTGTTGTAGCTGATGTATCTCACATACTCTTCAGCTTTGTTGTCTTTCCTTGGTTTGTTTTGTGGGTGTCGGCTGAGAAAATCAGCCGGATTGAGATCGTCTTTTCCTGGTTGGTAGACCAGCTTCATCTCGTATGGCATTATCCGCAGGCGCCATCGCTCGATTCTGGCTGTTGTAGGTTTCTGACTGGTCATGATGCCAAGTAGTGGTTTGTGGTCTGTGACCAAGGTGAATGGTGCACCGAATATGTAGAGATGGAAGTGCTCGACTCCAAAAACTACCGCAAGCATTTCCCGGTCTGTCTGGCTGTATCTTGATTCCACCTCGGTGAGGGCTCTGCTCGCATAGATGACTGGTTTATCATCTTGTGTCAAGATTGCTCCAAGTCCGACCGGACTGGCGTCAACTAAGATTTTAGTTTCCTTGGCCGGGTCAAAGTATGTCATGACATGTGTGCTTGTCAGTGTTTTCTTCAGTTTGTTGAAAGCTTCTTCTTCTTCTTGTTTCCATTTCCATGGTTGGTCATTTCTCGTCAGCTTTCTCAGGGGTTCCGTCAGTGTTGCATAGCCAGGGATGAAACGGGACATGTACTGAGTAAGTCCGAGGAAAGAACGAACTTCACTGACGTTTTTGGGAGCTTCGGCGTTGATGATCGACTTGATCTTTTCCGGATCAGCTGTGAGACCGTTTTTTCCGAAAATGTGTCCAAAGAAAATAAGCTGATCTCTGTTAAAGAGACACTTCTCTTTGTTGAGCTTTGCTCCATGGTCTTGAAGTCGTTGAAGTGTTGCTTTCAGTGCTATGTCATGCTCTTTTTGGCTTTTTCCATGCACGATGATGTCATCGGACAAATTGCGGGCTCCAGAAATGTCACTCAACAGCTCAGATATTGTGTTTTGGAAAATTTCAGAAGCTGCATTGACACCAAATAGGAGTCGCTTGTATCGTCGCAGGCCTATGTGTGTTGTGAACGTGGTGATGAAACGACTAGATTCTTCAAGTTCAAGCTGATGATATGCATTTGTCATGTCTAATTTGCTGAAGACAGTGGAGCCATTTAGATCAGAAATCAGGTCATCCAACGTGGGCATCGGATGTTTTTCTCGTCTGATGGCTTTGTTTGGCTCACGCATATCAACACAAACACGTACTCCTCCCGTTTTCTTTGGGACAACCACGATGGGGCTGACCCATGGGGTTGGGCCGTCAATCTTCTCGATGATATCAAGCTTTTCTAGACGCTCAAGCTCATTCTCTACATCTTTGCGGATATGGAAAGGAATCCGTCGGTGTTTCTGCGTAACCGAGGGAGTAGTGTCGTCAATGTGTAGTTTGATCTGAACATCTTTTATGTGTCCCATGGCTCCATCAAATAAGCTAGGGAATTCATCCGGGATGTTATAGTGGGTTGAAACCGCAGAAAAGGCAAACTGAATCAATCCAATTGATTGTGCTGTTTGTGCGCTCAGTAGATTGCTTGTTGTGTGTTTGTTGTTCTCAACAACGTAGAATGTGGCTTGAACATGAGTGTCCTTGAAGACAAGGTCGGTGGAGAAATGACCTTTCACTGGGAGTGGTTGTTTGGAGCCATATGCATAAATCAAAGGAGAAGGACCACGCAACCTCACCTTGGGACACACCTGTGTGAAAGTGTCACTGCTCAAAACGTTGACCGTTGCACCTGTGTCTACAAGAAATTTCACTGGAGTGTTGAATATAGGGATTTCGACGATTGGAGTTTTCTTAAATCCGAGTCCAGGTTTTGATGAAACGGTGAAGATGCTTTCATCACTAGATGCAGAAAGGTATTCTTCCTCTCGAGGGTGAAATGTAGTTTGGTTTTCATTGTTATATGAGATTTGCCTGACTTTGTTTGAAGATCGGCAAACTCTCGCAAAATGCCCTATCTTGTGACAAGCTTTGCATTCTTTTCCTCGTGCAGGACAGCCTTGTGACATGTGCCGTGTGCCACAGTTGCCGCATTCATGCTGTGTTGAACGATGTGTAGTAAACCCATGGCCTCGTGAATCACCTCTACCACTACGACCAAAACTCTTACCTTGATTGCTACTGGAACTGTCACTGCCTTGCGTATGATTGCCTCTGTTATGACTGAAACCTCTGCCACCTGTCAGAGAGTTGTTGTGTCGTTGAAAACCACCACCTCTTTGACCGCCTCGTCCTTTTACAGCATTAACGGATGTACCCCCGTTGTTGCCTGTATTTTCGATCTCTGCTGCTCGAATGTCTGACAGTTCGAGAGCACAAGCATCGTCCAAGATCTGTTTGAGAGTCATATTGTCTTTGAGAGCCTTGCGTCTGATGCGTGTTGAGCTACATCCTTGGATAATTTGAGACAGAAGTTCTTTCTCCACGTCTGCAAAATCACAATTTGCTGCCAGCCGCCTGAGACGTGTGCAATATGTGCCAATGTTTTCTCCTTCCAACTGTTTCGCCTGCCTGAATTTGAATGTTTCAAACGATGTATTTTGTTTTGGGGTGAAATAATCCGTCAAAGATTTCTTGAGGGTGTTATACTCATTGGAACGCACGTCTGGCGCAGTACCCGTTGTCACTCCATTTCCTTTTTGTGCGTCTGTGAAGGAGTCGTAGATTTCATACACCTCGTCACCGGCGTAGTGTAAGAGTAATGCTTTTTTTCGAAGGTCATTGTTGATGTCCATGGCCAAGAGAAAATTTTCGAATTTCTCGATCCACTTTTTCCAGCGATTTCCTACTGTGTGCGAGTCAGAATGAACGTCAAAACGTTCATATGAGGGTAGAGTCGTCATCCTGAAACTTCTTTTCTTTGATCCTCGTCGCCAATTTAATGTATATATTGTCGAAAGACAGATACTAGAGATAGAGTCACTCAAAACACAGCCCGTGTGTTGTGCTCCATATTGGAAAACTGTTTTTTATTTCTGTTATCTGTAGAGTATTGCGTCAATGATCTTACGTCATAGACATGTATACGTACTTCCGGTATTACAATTGTATTTTCACTTTCGTTCTGGACATTACAGCACCTAACTGAAATAAAATATAGCCCCTAACTGAAATAAAATATAGCAGAAACTGAAATATAATATAGCACCTAAATTAAATAAAATATAGCATTTAACTGAAATAAAATGTAGCACCCAACTGAAATTAAAAAATATAGCAACTAACTGAAATAAAATATTGCACCTAATTCAAATAAAATATAGCACCCAACTGATATAAAAATATAGCACCCAACTGAAATAAAAAAAAAATATAGCACCCAACTGAAATAAAATTATAGCACCCAACTGAAATAAAACATATAGCACCTATCTGAAATAAAATATAGCGCCTAACTGAAACAAAACAGCTCCCAACTGAAATAAAATAGGCAGCCGCTATAGATGGGTAGACATACTCTGGGGTGAAAGGACACGTGTCTGCCTTGAGAAATAGTAGGTTTTGAGTTTTGGGCGGAAGTGTGCACATCAGCTGGACAAAATAATGACGCTCTGAAATCGTTTTTCCGAGGGCGGTTGCTGCATTTCTGAGCTATCGGCCTCATTGTTATTGTTTCTTCTCAATTTCGCCTCTTTTGAGGGGAGAGTGCAAGAAGGGACGTGTAACTACTAAATAGTTCTTGAGGCTATCAGAGAACTTACTAATATAAGGGGTCAGTTTAGTACAGTGTGAAAGTTTGTACAACAAACGAACAGACCTTCTTGGGCTCCACCGTTGATCAAGTCACGTCAGGTCAAGGTCAGGTTTTGATGAGACATTTATTGATAACTTTTCCCGGTGGTGGGAAGCAAAACTAGGACCTTTGACCTGAATGGAAGTTAAGAATGACACTGCGATACTGAACAATAGGACTAATCTTGTTTATTAGATTAACTGCCAGTAAAATCCGGTCACCGTCACGCGAAGTGGAAGTTCGCTGAGGCTATTTGGAAGTATCCACGTGGTACCACACTGCTTACACGGCTAACCCACACCGCTTTTAGAAATTCGGGTTCAAACATTATTTTATTGACCACAAAGATGACGATTTGCTAATAGTAAACCTACAGTAGTAGAGTAGATTAAGACTTACAATATTTATTTTATTTATCCCATATTGATTTATTCATTACCATCGAAGGCAGCAGCGTATTTTACAGACAAGTTCATTTGTGTACTAAAGGCACTGTTGAAGAGCTTTAAAGTCATTATTGCATGTCTGCTTGGTGGAATCAAAGATACTAGAAAAGTTTATACTATCTTTGGTGGAATATCATCAAATAGCCTCATCTCTATTGGTTCGAATCAATTACATTTCAGAACAGTAGCATTTGAGCGCCATTTCCCAGTTGTTTAGTATATAGGTAGGCCTATAATATATTACATACATATATTACATACATACATACATACATACATACATACATACATACATACATACATACATACATACATACATAGGGATAATATTACATACAAACAACGATTTATATTTGGGGCGTCCAGTTAGGCAGAGGGCGTCAAATTAGGCTTCTTTGTCAGACCCAATTGGACGCCGGCGTCCAAATATGCAGGGGCGTCCAATTAGGCCTGCACACTGCTGCCTCAACTTCTTCTCGGAGAATTGGGAGGATTTCTTCTTCTTAATTTTCTGTTCTTGGGACTTGCTAGAACTGATGGGTCTCCGTTTGGTGTGTAAAGGTCAGAGCAATACTCTGTACATCTGTCCTAGACTTTTTGTTCTTCTGTACGGCATATGGCTAACTTGCTTTGGATCGTGGAGACCCACAGGCGCTTATATCAGGACACGCGAGCGCCTGTGGGGAGACCTTGGGCTGTTTAACACTTGTCAGCCGCTTCACAGTCTGGTCAGGCCTTCTTGCTATTGTTCTTGTTCAGACTGTTCTCTATTTCCTGGCATGCCTTTTCGGATGTCATTGTAGATTTTTCGGTAGGCATATACAAAATATATTATAGTTGTTAAATTATTTTATATTTCAGTATATCGATCAACAATTAAAATTGCAGGCGCCTATGTCAATGAGACCCGGAAATGACGTACTAATCCTTGTGGGAAAGTAGGAGGGTAGCTTCTTCGTAATACAGACCACACAGACGAAGTAGGAAGTTTTTATCGACTGTGTGTATTATTTTTACATTCACCTTCCTTTATTTATTTGTCACATAACTGTTGTTTTGATGTCTGCAGTGTATCTGTGAGTTAAAGCAAACGGGATATAATTATTACTGTTCGTAATAACATTCTCTCTCTGTGTCTCTCTCTCTCTCTCTCTCTCTCTCTCTCTCTCTCTCTCTCTCTCTCTCTCTCTCTCTCTCTGCTGTTATTCTTTAGAGTTCTGTGGTAACTTTAATCCCTGTACAGGGCAACATTTCCACAATCGTGACAGTGAAAGAAATTTGATCAATTAACGAGTCAAGTTTTCTCACAATTTCAGATTGTAAATCAACTTGGTGAGCAAAATCCTCCTAGGATGAATGTTGAGCATGAGGTCAGTCTTCTTATTGAAGAGATCAAAAGACTGGGAACACCAGGTGAGTGGTGGCAGCTGATTGAGAGACATGGCGCCAAGCAATTACTGCTGGGCCAACAGAGAGAGAAAGAAGGCTAACGCAACCACAGTGGTTCATAGGGCCAACCCATAAGAAGCGCTAGGTCCGTTATTTTTATCCCCGGTCTCCCAGAATTGTGTTGAGTTTTTTGTTTGTTTGTTTGTTTGGTTTTTTGTAGGGAGGGGATCAGACGATGCGCCTAAGACAGAAACTGAGTATCTTGGGTGGGTGGAGTCAGCCCAGCACTTTTAGCAGCTCTGCCTGGAAAAGCCCAGATAAGAAAAATAAAATAAAGTATTTATTATTACATTGTCCTGAAGCCCTGTAGTGGTTAGGCAAGCTGAGGACAGTACTGAGGCGTATGGTTGAAGTATGATTGTGTACAGTAACTGTAGCACCTGGACACTAGGATTGTCTATACCTTGCCCCCAGCATTGATCATCACTTCAAGTTCATTTTACCTGTGTAGTACATCGTTCTGTCTCGCCTTCTTTCAGGTGAAAACGGTCTGCCAGAGACAACGTTCGGAGTGCTTTTCAACGATGACCGCTGCGCCAATATTTTTGAAGCGTTGGTCGGAACTTTGAGGGCGGCCAAACGCAAGAAGATCATCACTTATGAGGGAGAACTCTTGTTGCAAGGGGTGCATGACTCTGTCAAGATACGGCTGTTGCAAAATTGATAATTATGATGATGATTTAGTTAGCAACAATTAACAATGTTAGACTGCTGATGTTTTTATAACTTTTATTTTATTTTTGGTGGCAATATTTTTTGTTAGATTATTTTCTAAATTTAGATTTTCTTTCTTTAAAGTATTATTTTCATTGCTGTAGTGTATGATGTGGTTGATCTTGCATCTGACTGTGAAAATGCAGGGATGCTGCAGAAATGTGAGCTAAGCACGTGGCTGGCGATTCAGACAAGGGGAGACAACGCGTTTGTGTACAACACTTGGTATAGTTATCTGGTGGAGTTAAGCCCCAGTCAGACCTACCAATTCTTATAAGATTTACCCGGTCACACGCTGCAATAAGTTGTATAACAAGCTTAAGATAAAATCTCCTGCGATTCCATCATAGTTTCAGAGGATAAAACATGTTCTAATTCCTGCGATGAAATGATAAGTTCGGACCAATCAGAACGTGCTGTGCGTCCTTGACATTGCGACTGAAGAAATGTCCGTTCTCGCCATCGTTTCAGTCGTCTCTTTCAAATTTCCTCCTCATCCACTTCTAAAACAGCCAAATATGGCAAACAGTATTCTCTCTCATTATCCTACCAACTACTCGAACTGTTGGCCATAGAATTCACATGTGCCTAGCAACAAGGGAGAACACTACAGGACCAAGGAAAGAGACCTATGAGCAAGCCGCAAAAAACTACAACTTCCGCCTCTGTTGTATGGAATTAATTTTAGTGTGTGACCGGTTATTTTGGTGCAATCACTCTGAGATGAAATGGCATAGAACAAATTATATAATTTAATGGGTAGGTCTGACCCATGAGCCCTAACTCACTCACAGCGTTTCTCTTTAGCAGGTAAAACAACTTTCCTATCAAAATACTCCCCCCCCCCCTTCACACTCCTCCCCAACAGCTCTTGCTTCAATGGTCAAGCACTTTCAGAAATACCTAACAATAAAAATCAC
Source organism: Oncomelania hupensis (assembly GCA_036898135.1). Taxonomy (NCBI): domain Eukaryota; kingdom Metazoa; phylum Mollusca; class Gastropoda; order Littorinimorpha; family Pomatiopsidae; genus Oncomelania; species Oncomelania hupensis. Next base: position 4,521,785 of record CM072525.1, on the reverse strand, counting down.
AAATGTGTGAGTATTCCCTATTACGCGACCCTACAATACAACTTTATTGCCAAATTCAAAACTGAACATTAGTCTAATGTATTGACAAAACAATAATTGTAACCGTTTCGGACATTTAAACAAAACAAAACAAGTTTTTGTTGATGCCTGATTTTGTCTTGGCAGTGGAACTTTGATAAAATCAGAAGTTTCCATTTCCCTCAACTTGAATCACTATGTATTGAGATGTTTAGGTAAAAAAAAAGGTAAAGGTAGTCCCATAGCCTTGTGGCCGTAGGGGATTGAGATGCTTAGGAATAGTAAATTATTGTGTTATCATTACTTATTCCCTAAGGAATCATGCATTCATTTATCACGCATTCATTTGCCCTTTTATTCATTGTTCTCTATTTTTGCATGTGTTACTGTGTATGGAAGTTCTATTCCGTATCTTGATGTATGATTTGTTTTTTATATGACTGTTTTGCCGAACTGATGTCTTAAGCATGAATGCTGCATGTTTTAAGTGTAAATTAAGGCTTGCGAAGTGTAACAAGTAGCATTTCTTACACGCTGTAGTACGATGCTCAAATAAACTTGTATATCAACTGGGTCATTTGTAGGTCTATTATATATGTGTGTTTTGACAATGAGAAGAGGAAGCAGAAGGAACAGACGAGGAAGAACAGCAGCAAAGAGAAACCCCAAGATTGTGCTCAGTGGTGTGAGCATCAGATGATGCAGCTGAAACAGCAAGTCCATACCTCAGATTAGATTCCTAAAGTGCCAACAGCAGCTGTTGAGCTGGAAAAAGCGATATCACAATGGAAAATGGAAAGAAGCATTCATACACACATTCAACACAAACACCTCTCAGCAGAAAAGTACAATACCAGCTAAAATACAAAACAACCCCCACAATATTCTGACGCTATTCTTTTTATTATGATAAACGAATCAATTATTAATGGCAAGTTTAACGTCATTAATGTACAAATCCAACAATGTTTTAAAATGACACCAGCCAATTTCCAAACCATCATCTTGTCAACATCGCTTCATAGTATAGTCACACAAAACATACAAGTCCTGTCTACACATTCCACAGCATAACCCATCATCATTTGCACTCTAAATGACAGCACATAATGAAGTGTATCTATCACACCCATAATGAAGTGTATCTATCACACCCAGCAGCTAAAATCCAAACACTTCACAATCATCCCAACACACATTCCATTAAAAGATAAAAACAGCACTGTAATTCAGAGTTGAACAAGGGATTAAAAAACTACCGGTATATTACATAATAGATGTGTGACTGCCAAATAAACTTCAATAGACGTCATATTTATACTTTTAACACTCAAAATCCATACATTCCAAAATAAACATGCACAGATTTGCCAAATTCATTACAGAGGTACTGCGCATCCAAGTACAAAATCATAAGTAAAAATAAAACTCCAAGCTACACAAAAATGCAGGTTGAAAGATCAAACTAGATGGCAAGTGAAAATGGTGAACATCACATGATGCTGCAAAGTAAATGAAAAACATTGAACGGAAGACTTGTAACACGTGATATTGACAGACAAGTTTGCACAGCTATGTAAGGAATATAAATAACTAATTGCCAAAATAAGACCACTAAAAAAATATGAAACAATCCTTTATAAAAAATAGAATCAAATTCATTGCAGAATATAAGAATGAACGCACAGGTTAAGTTCTTAAAATGAAAAGTATGCCAGACCAAATAAAATAACCTATGATTTCACTACTATTAGTTTTTTTTATGCCAAAAATGCTAATTTTTAAGTTATCTAATGGAAAAGCATCCGATTTTTAAACATGTTTCTGGTCCTAAACAGAATTTTGTAAAGAAAAAAATTAATTAAAAAAAAGAGGACTGAGCACTTGTATGAAGTCAAAACATAATACATTTTGAAAAGTCAAAGAAATTTTGTAATAATAATAATTTAATTCATTTAAAAACAATCTCCAAGCTCTGTACAATGCCAAGATTGTGTAGATAAATGTAAACAAAAAATAAAACAGTATAATAACAACAATAACCACACAAAATAAAGCAAACAAACGTAACAAAGATCTTGCAAAGGACAGATTAGCTCCTCTCTCCCGGCAAAGATAATCAGCGATATATTTATATTAAGTATGAAATGCCCGACAGGAAGAGAGAAGAAAAAAATACAAATGAGAGAAAGAACAGGAAATAACAATTTGTGAAAATAGTGACCAGAAACAAGAAAGTAAACACATCAAAGGAGATAACACCAATTAAATTAGAGAATACATCAGGAGGTAAGGGCAGATGACTATAAACTACAAACAATGTAGAGCTAGAGGAGGAAATATACAAAATCTTGTTTTGTTGGGATGAAATTTGAAATGCGAGACTTGTACTTATGAGCCCAATAATTAGTAACGCTTGCTAACCTAAAGATAAACAAAACAAAAGTAGAAGAAGATCACAGTAAGACTTTACACGTTGGCTTGTCGTTCAAGTCATGGCATACAGAAAATTATACCTAATATTTGCCAAATTCCTGTTTGCAATGATGTGAGCACTATTACTGTTGACCGAACAGTTGACAAAAGCTAAATAAAGTACAACAACAAAACAATTGTTCAACTACTGTATAAACTGAAGCGGTTAAAGAGTGGTACACGCAGCACTCCACAAGTCTCTGTCCCACAAACACACAGCCAACCACAGTACATATGGTTTGAAATACCAGCAAATAGCCGCATCAGTCAAAAGCAAAGAAAGACATGACTGGGTCATTCATAAAACTGGATGAAAATGTTTAATTTCTACTAATAGACAACATTCATCCCGTATTTCAACTGCTCGAACAACAAATTCATCCCATATTTCAACTGTACCAAATACATTGTGATGGTTGTGAGAACTAAACCATCCCATATTTGAAGACAACTGTTATGGATCAATGCATGATTATCTTTAAGAAAATAAAACTTTCAACCGGCAAAGACCTAACAGCAAAACAAAAACTGAACTGCTGCCGAACTCTCAATGCATTTAAACCAGTTTCAACTAGTCCAGAACAAATAGAAAAAAAAAGTTAAGAATTTGAATGTATCGACAGTATATTCAACATCTCCAATCATTTGTCACTCTCTCAACAAAAATAATCATATCTGACAAAGTTATATGCAATGAGCTAGTCACATTGCACTCTAGTGAACTCTTCAAATTAGTCATCAGAAAGTGATAAAATAAAAGGTGTTGTGCTACATGCAGTTAATAAACTCATAAAGATTGCACAACAAACTAGTCAATACCTATAAAATCTAAATTCACAAATGACATCACTCAATAGTTTTAAAAAAATATAAACAACAAACTAACATCAGATAGTGAAAGGAAACTTGATGCATATTTAAAAAAAAAAAAAAAAAAAAAAAAAGACTACAGCAATCTATATACACAGAGCTAAGACATAACGATGAACAAGAACTGCGAAATTTGAACTTGAATAGTTTAGGACATCACTCCATTTCACTACCACTGCTACAATTGTCTGCCAATTTGATATCTTTCTGCCATAGTCAATGCATTTACAAAACGCTGCCAGCCCCCTTTTTGACTTTTGTAACCATGGCAAACAATAGCTTTGACTGCTCAACGTCAAAACCCACCATCACCAGTAAAATCAGGCGGTAAAATGTGCAAAGCCAACGGTGACAATTGCCAGCCAAATTCTTCATCACTTTATATTGCAGTGAAAATCGCCAGTTGTATTTCTGTTCACCAGCATTCCAAATCCATCCCAACATCTCAAGGCATGACCCATTACCATTGAATATCCATCCACCGCATCAAAAACACCCAAATCCCCACAATTATGCTTGGGGTACATCATGAATAGGATAATACGTGTAAATGCAAACTGCGTATTGAGGCAAACCACGAAGAATAAGAATAAACAGGGATGACGCAACAATATTTTCAAACGGAACCCTCCGCAAAATGGGCGTAGTGAGAACTCTCTGGCAAAAATAATGTATCATGAGGACAACCGTAGTCATTTCCAATGACGCTAACATTGTACATCGTGAAGACATCCAAGATATTATAATGTTGTCATGTAGCAAACACATCCTGTGGATCCAGCAAAAAACACACCCACAAAACCATCAAGTCACAGATCAATGCCACATCAACATCAAACACAAAGCAATTTGTCTGGCTGGAAGCCATCACCAAACCATGCAAAGGCAAGGGGTAGAGGGAAGGGCGGAAGGGAAGGACGCCAAAATATCAATAAAATGACACGAGATAGCCAAATAAAAAAGAAAATCATAACACAGAAATACAATATCAAATAATACACCAACAAATAAAAAACATACACACATAAATCAAAACTTGAACTAACCAGTAAATGTAACGTCCACTGAATTTGCCAAATATACTGACATATACTGATAATATACTGGCATTCTCGCTTTTCTTCAAATTTATAGGACAAGGGGACAACGTTGAAATGAAAAGAAATGCCTACTTAAAATGATACTGCGTACTACGCAAGTACTTAATATTATATTATTATGTTCTCGTTTATCATTGTATAAAAATTTAACATTCTTAATAGAAATCAACAGTTTTGATGAATTCCTGTGGTACCACATTTTCTAAACTTAAAGGTGCACACTTCCCACAATTCTCTTCATTTTAATCTTCACAACAGTTTATTATAATCAATTTATATAGCCACTTACTATAACCCATGTATGTATATTTAATCTACCGATATAGCCACTTACTATAATCTGTGTATGTATATGTGATCTATTTATATAGTCACTTATGATACTCTTTGTGCATATACAATCCATTTATGTGGCCACTTCCTATAACCTCTATGACTGTGTATATTTAAATATCCATCTTTTGCAAATATGTCCAGGGTTTTTACACCAGAATTTTCAATAACAACCTCAGTTCTTGCACAAACATTTCCAAATATCACTCTTCAACTGTAACCCTTATACATACATTAAACCTTCATTCAGCCATTTTCAACAACCTACCTCACCTTCTCTTGCACCAGCATTTTCAATTAACAGCAATTAACAGATATAATTAATTATTCAGTCACAGAATCTTTATATGTGCAATTTTTAATACTATTCCGTTATCTCATTAACAATAATTATTAATTGTTCATTAAATCTTTATTTGCTCGTTTTCAAACACCTATCGTTAATAATAATCAACTTCAATGGTTACATTTCAAAACTTCCCACCAAAGGTAAATCAACAATGTTGGATCGATAACCAAACTGCCTTGCAGCATAAATAAGTGGACACACAGATCAACGACCAAGTGTTGATGTTCCTTCATGGGGAATAAGATTGGGTAAGCACCAAAGATCAGCCTCTAAACGCTGTTCAAGGGGAATATAAACCATCCATCTCAATGTCAGCAGCAGGGCATCTCAATATATGTTACAATGTGTTGACTGATGCTCCCTACCGCATTGTTGATAAACGTGCTTCAACCCCTAGCTGTCATTTTGACACCACCACACTTAAAAACTTCAATATATAAGCCTCATTTTTACATTTTGACGGGGGTCGCTCACAACCATCAACATCAGGAAAAAGCAACTGGCTGGAATAGAAACAGCAACAAAAAGTACTCCTCACGGGTGTTGTACTAACAGGAAATATATATTATTCCTACACAGCATATTCACCAGCTCACAGCCCTACAGTCAAGACCAGACCACACATGTTCAAGTCCGCTCACTTTGAAAAACCACTTGCAGTAGCTGCTGTAGTTGGCACAATCTCAGCCTTGATTGGGTTCTGTCACTAACTCTTCCAGTTCAAAGAGGTAAGCACACAACTTTGATCAACATGCAGACCTGTAACGGCTCTATACCGCAAGGCCGTGACCAACTATGGATCTTTGCCTTTGTAAACAAATAAAATAATAATAAGCTGAAAAATACAAACTTACCCAGGTTTGCCAGCTGCCTCAATATATTTTGATCTTCACTGTAGAAAAAAAAACAACTCGGTGTTCCCAGTAACTGTAGAAAAATAAACTTTAACTGGATGACCCCAATGAAGGCTGATTGATGTCAACTACTTGCTGGCACAAAATGTAGCATCTTGTACAGGATTTTTTTTTTTTTTTTAATGAAAACTTTCCCCTTTTCGAAGCTTTTTTGGGTCTTGCAACAAAACCACAAACTTTGCCGCTATAACCGTGAAAAACAGATGATGCTAACAAATGAAATGGTGCCGTTGCTTTTTCAATGTCGAGAGCTGTGAGCGACCCCTGTTATATATGCAACATTATACTGGGATCTGATTGGCCTAGGCGGCAGTGGAGGTCAACAGCAAAAGACAAAGAAAACAAAGAACAGGAAAGATCCACAGAGGAAGACCACACAGAAAGATGGACTAAGAAATCACACAAAGGAAGGTCAAACAGCACAGAGGGTGAAGAAAGGTGGTACAATGGCAGGAAGGACAGAGATACATTCACATGCTCTGGTGATGGCTTCCACACAAATTCAAAACGGGGGGAAGCCTGTGGCAAAATGTTGTTAAGCTGCAGACAACTGCAGCAAGATGTTGTCCGATCGTCAGAAGCAAAAAAATCACACAAGACAAAACTCGAACAGGAGCGATGCAAAGGTGACGGGAGGGAACTAGTCGCTCTCGTTGTACTCGTCATCATCTTCTGTCCTTATCAAGGCAAACTTGTTGGCGTCTGCAAAATTCTGGAACAGAGACACAATCCTGGCACGTTTAAGTCAGGGTCAAGAACTGACATAAATCCCACTTAATATGAATAATGGTGGTGAAATCAGTTATTTCACCTTCAAGCTGCAATACATTCAGTTCTCCTTTAATATAAAAATAATATAACAAAACAGTGACCTCACTAAGATCTCTGACATTCACGAACACACTCACACAAACAACCTAGCGACTAGGTATATACACACTCTCTCAAACACCAACACCCTAGCCACTAGGTATATACACACTCTCTCTCAAACACCAACACCCTAGGCACTAGGTATATACACACTCTCAAACACCAACACCCTCGCCACTAGGTATATACACACTCTCTCCAACACCAACACCCTAGCCACTAGGTATACTCTCTCAAAACACTAGGTATATACACACTCTCTCAAAAACCAACACCCTAGCCACTAGGTATATACACACACTCTCTCAAACACCAACACCCTAGCCACTAGGTATACACACTCTCTCTCTCAAACACCAACACCCTAGCCACTAGGTATATACACACTCTCTCAAAAACCAACACCCTAGCCACTAGGTATATACACACTCTCTCTCACACACCAACACCCTAGCCACTAGGTATATACACACTCTCTCAAAAACCAACACCCTAGCCACTAGGTATATACACACTCTCTCTTAAACACCAACACCCTAGCCACTAGGTATACACACTCTCTCTCTCAAACACCAACACCCTAGCCACTAGGTATATACACACTCTCTCAAAAACCAACACCCTAGCCACTAGGTATATACACACTCTCAATCACCAACACCCTAGCCACTAGGTATATATACACACACTCTCTCTGAATCACCAACACCCTAGCCACTAGGTATATACATACTCTCTCTCAAACACCAACACCCTAGCCACTAGGTATATATACACTCTCTCTCAAACAGACCTGCATACACCAAAATATAAGCATGCACACACACCTCAAACCCCACTCCCCCTAGCCCACACAAACAGCTCTCTCATTGCTGACGCATTCATAACCTCTATCACCAACTTTTAACCTTCCTCTCTCACAAACACATCACTAACTACCTAACTTCCTCACTGACACACTCATAACCTCCATCACTAACTTCCTCACTGACACATAACCTCCATCACTAACTTCCTCACTGACATACTCATAACCTCCATCACTAACTTCCTCACTGACATACTCATAACCTCCATCACTAACTTCCTCACTGACATACTCATAACCTCCATCACTAACTTCCTCACTGACACATAACCTCCATCACTAACTACCTAACTTCCTCACTCATAACCTCCATCACTAACTTTCTCACTAACCTCCATCCTTACTTACACATAACCTCCATCACTAACAACCTAACTTCCTCACTGACACACTCATAACCTCCATCACTAACTTCCTCACTGACACATAACCTCCATCACTAACTACCTAACTTCCTCACTGACATACTCATAACCTCCATCACTAACTTCCTCATTGACACATAACCTCCATCACTAACTACCTAACTTCCTCACAGACACACTCATAACCTCCATCACTAACCTTCCTCTCTCACAAACACATCACTAACTACCTAACTTCCTCACTGACACACTCATAACCTCCATCACTAACTTCCTCACTGACATACTCATAACCTCCATCACTAACTTCCTCACTGACATACTCATAACCTCCATCACTAACTTCCTCACTGACACACTCATAACCTCCATCACTAACTTCCTCACTGACATACTCATAACCTCCATCACTAACTTCCTCACTGACACATAACCTCCATCACTAACTTCCTCACTGACATACTCATAACCTCCATCACTAACTTCCTCACTGACACATAACCTCCATCACTAACTACCTAACTTTCTCATTGACACACTCATAACCTCCATCACCAACTTCCTCACTGACACATAACCTCCATCACTAACTTCCTCACTGACACATAACCTCCATCACTATCTAACTTCCTCACTGACACACTCATAACCTCCATCACTAACTTCCTCACTGACAGGCACATAACCTCCATCACTAACTACCTAACTTCTTCACTGACACACTCATAACCTCCATCACTAACTTCTAAACTGACACACTCATGACCTACATCATTAACTTATTTACTGACACACTCATGATCTACATCATTAACTTCTTCACTGACACACTCATAACCTCCATCACTAACTTCCTCACTGATGCACTCATAACCTCCATCACTAACTTCCTCACTGACACATAACCTCCATCACTAACTAACTAACGTGAGTCCCCTCTTGTTGTGAAGCCTGTGCTGGATCTACCAAATGAAATGAAGCCAAGAAAACGGGGGAAGAAGGGAGGGGTGCGGCAGAGAAACAAACAGAGAAAATATAAACCTTATCTTCCATCTGTATTGATAGGCAACGTCCGATCCATTACAAATAAATTAGATGAACTTTCTGCCAACACTAAACACTTCGAAGAATTTAGAACAGCGAGTCTAATGTGCTTTTCAGAGACATGGCTAAATGATAAAGTTTCAGACACACACGTAGACATCGATGGATTTTCAGTCTTTCGGGGAGATAGAACAAAAGAATCAGGAAAGAAAGGAGGGGGTGGAGGAGTAATGGTTTATGTGAATAAGCAATGGTGCCATCCGAATAACATTACAGTCAAACACAGATCATGCACTCCAATATTAGAAATGCTCACTATAAGCCTAAGACCTTATTATCTCCCAAGAGAATTTTCTCATGTGCTAGTAACTGTTGTGTATGTAAGGCCAGATAAAACTAACGCTACAGCTGCTAGTGAAGAAATAGCATCACATATCTTAGATCTGGAGACCAAGGCTCCTGATGCAGTGAAGATTATTACAGGTGATTTCAACCAGTGTTCTCTAAAGAAAACTTTGCCTAAATATCAACAATATGTGACCTGTCCTACACGTGAAAATGCCATCCTAGATCTTTTCTACATTAATATAAAAGATGCATACAGATGTGTGCCTATGCCACCTCTTGGGCGCTCCGACCATGACCTTGTTTACCTTCGACCATCATACCGCCCACTCGTGCAGCGGGTGCGACCAATGAAACGGACAGTTTACAAATACAACATGGAAAGTGTGGAAGAACTACAAACGTGTTTTGAGACAACAGACTGGAGTGTGTTTATCGACAGTGCTAAAAACATAAATGAAGCAGTGGAAAGCGTTACAGACTATATCAGATACTGTGAAGAAACTATAATACCTAAAAAGACTGTGAAGATATATGCCAACAACAAACCCTACATCACCAAGGAAACTAAATTAACTTTGAACAAAAAGAAACAGGCTTACAAGAACAATTTAGATAAAGAAGCTAAGAAACAGATACAGAAAGAAATAAACAAGGACGTTCGAAAAGGGAAAGAAAAATACAAGGAAAAAATTGAGGAACATTTTACAGAAAATAATATACAAAGAGTGTGGGAGGGAATGGGATTAATGTCTGGGTTCAAAGGTAAGAAAGGGGGGAGTGCACAACTTGGGGAATGTACTCAAGAATATGTAAATGACCTCAATAATGTCGTTTTGACTGTCAAGATTTTTCTAGTCAGAGAGAGCAGTTAAGGGAAGGATTAATAGGGAGGAAAGGGGAGGAAGGAGAGGTTGAAAGTCAATTAGTTAGTGAGGAGGATGTAAGCTTAGCATTTACTAAGTTAAACACTCGAAAGGCTGCTGGTCCTGACAAAGTTACACCTAAGATACTAAAAACATGTGCTAACCAACTTGCTGGTATTTTTACTGTTCTGTTTAACATGTCTTTTACTCAGTCTGTTGTACCTACTCTTTGGAAGATGTCATGCATAGTACCTGTTCCTAAAAAGAATCCAGTCAAAGTTTTTAATGATCTTCGCCCTGTTGCTTTAACCTCTGTCACGATGAAAGTTTTTGAAAAATTTGTTCTTAATAAGTTATATGTTTTAGTATCAGATTTTATTGACCCACTGCAGTTTGCCTATAGAAGTAAGAGAAATGTTGAAGACGCTGTTCTTTTTATCCTCAACAAAATGTACTCACATTTAGAAAATGCAAATTCTTGTGTCAGGCTTATGTTCTTTGATTTTAGTAGTGCTTTTAATACTATGCAATGCCATTCACTTGTTCAAAAACTAGCAGGCATGAATGTTGATGTTAGAACTATTCTATGGATTTTTGACTATCTTACAAATAGACCTCAGTTTGTCAGAGTTCAAAACAATTCCAATTCTATTGTATACAATTCTAATATTGTGTTGACTAATACAGGAGCCCCTCAAGGAACTGTTCTAGCACCTTTTTTGTTTTCTTTGTACACCGCAGACCATAGACAAAAGCACGAATCCTGTCCCCTGATAAAATTTGCAGACGACACGGCTCTCTCTGGTCTTATTACCAACAACATGGACAACAATTACAGAGATGAAATAGATAGCTTTGTCAACTGGTGTGATTCAAATTTTCTAGATCTTAATGTAAGCAAAACAAAAGAAATGATAATTGATTTTAGGAAGGGAAACAAGTTTGATTTTAATCCTATCTTTATCAAAGGAGAAGAAGTAGAGAGAGTGCATGCATATAAGTATTTAGGTGTGGTTATCGATGATAGATTCACTTGGAATGATAACACAAAATACATTTACAAGCGACTGCAAAGTAGAATGTTTTGTTTAAGAAAACTGAGATCCTTTAATGTAAAACAGGAAATTTTACAAATGTTTTATACAGCTGTAATAGGAAGCATAATTTCTTTTGGAATCTCATGTTGGGGAGGAAACGTATCACAAACAGAAAAACGAAGATTGGACAAACAGATAAAAAGGGCTAGTGGGGTGGTTGGGAGAAAACAGGATGACATAGCGACGATACATAGCAGACAAGTGACAAAAAAGCTGACTGCAATTTTGGCTGACAGTAACCATCCACTTTTCTTGGAATTTGACTCTCGACGGATAGACAGGAGTGGACGTTTTAGGGCACCAGCAGGAACATCAAATAGGTACAGGAACTCATTCATACCACTTGCCATTCAAGCACATAACAAACAAGTCGGTAGGTCTTACTAAACATACTCTACAACTCTCATGCAGCTTAGTTAGGTTTTTTTTTTTTTTTTTTTTTTTTTTTTTTTTTTTTTTTATTTTTTTTTTTAAATTTAATAGTTTATATGTTTACACACTAATAAGTTTTAAATTCTCATATTTATCTGTTCTTACGTTAATCCGTTTTACTGCTTAATTGAAATATCTGCATTATGAAAATATGTCCATGTGTTTGAAGATCATTAATAATGTATAAATAATTATGTGTGTGTAAAAGAAGAATGAATGGACATGTTTAATTGACAGACAATGTAATTTCCATGCTTTTGGATTAATAAAGTAATATCTTATCTTATCTTATCTTACCTAACTTCCTCACTGACACACTCATAACCTCCATCACTAACTTCCTCACTGATAGGCACATAACCTCCATCACTAACTACCTAACTTCTTCACTGACACACTCATAACCTCCACAGGGTTCCCAGCACAAAAACATTACAAAATTCAAAAACTTTTCACAAACTTTCAAGTACCGCTTGCTACTAATTTCAAAGACCGTATAACCCAAACCAAGAGGGGGTATTCTAATAGTGGGAATGAAAAAAAAGTACTTACGTTCTGGACTATGTACACTACGACATGTTGTGAGCAATGACAGTTCACAGTCTGTGAATGCTCAAACACATCAATACACTAACTTGAAAATTAAGAGTTCACCTGCATTGATGGTCACTGTTTTAATACCATGTCAGCTATAAAAGTTATATACAAATTTACACGTCAAAGTGCATTACAGCGCATTACAGGTATTTATGATTTGCTTTGTTTCAATGCAAGAGCTTTGTCCAGTTCATCAATAGCTGCCCTCTTCTCCTGGCTCCTCTTTTTGAAGGCTTTTGACTCAGCAATTAAGATCAGCTTGCCCTTCTTTTCTGCCTCTTCAGCCTTTTCATTAGCTGATTTTTCCAGAGCTGTGGCATCTGCAAGGAGATGGGTTATTTTAATTTTCATTTCTGCAATCTCATCTTCTGCTTTCTCTTTTGTGATGCCACCTGTTTTGCCTCGTCCTCTTGAGTTTTTCCAGATGACACCGATACTTGCTGTATGCACTGCCAGCATAGGACAGTAGTTCTTTAGTGATCTTAACTAAATGCACTCCACCAGCCTGACTTACTGCTTGGATTATACATGCCATCTAGCTTTAAAACTTTCATGTTTGATGTTCACAACAGTTGTTTCCTTGTTGACACTGAAACCGCATTCAACTGTGTCCTGGCCATGGGACAACAGCAAGATCTGCTTGATCACCAGCCAGAGAAGATCATACTGTTTCTGTTGGCTCAGACCAACTGTAATAATCCAGTTTTCACAAACTTTCACAGACCTGGTCAAGTTTGGTTGATTTTCACAAACTTTCACTGACTTGAAAACACCACGTCAGTTTTCCCAAACTTTCCCAAATTTCACTGACCGCTGGGAACCCTGCTCCATCACTAACTTCTTCACTGACACACTCATGACCTCCATCACTAACTTCTTCACTGACACACTCATAACCTCCATCACTAACTTCTTCACAGACACACTCATAACCTCCATCACTAACTTCTTCACTGACACACTCATGACCTCCATCACTAACTTCTTCACAGACACACTCATAACCTCAATCACCAACTACCTAACTTCTTCATGGACACATAACCTCTATCACTAACTACCTAAATTCTTCACTGACACACTCTTAACCTCCATCACTAACTTCTTCACTGACACATAACCTCCATCACAAATTTCCTGTCTGATACACATAACCTCCATCACTAACTTCATGATTGACATACACATAACCTCCATCACTAACTTCATGACTGACACACATAACCTCCATCACTAACTTTATGACTGACACACAACATAACCTCCATCACTAACTTTATGACTGACACACATAACCTCCATCACTAACTTTATGACTGACACACAACATAACCTCCATCACTAACTTTATGACTGACACACATAACCTCCATCACTACTTCATGACTGACATACACATAACCTCCATCACTAACTTTATGACTGACACTCACATAACCTCCATCACTAACTTTATGAATTGACACACAACATAACCTCCATCACTAACTTTATGACTGACTCACAACATAACCTCCATCACTAACGTCATGACTGACACACATAACCTCCATCACTAACTCCTTACTGGACACACAACATAACTCCATCACTAACGTTCTTGACTTGACACAGCTATATAACCTCCATCACTATCTTCATGACTGACACACATAACCTCCATCACTAACTTTATGACTGTCACACACATAACCTCCATCACTAAACTTTATGACTGACACACAACATAACCTCCATCACTAACTTTATGACTGACACAACATAACCTCCATCACTAACTTCATGATGACACACATAACCTCCATCACTAACTATATGACTGACACACAACATAACCTCCATCACTAACTTTATGACTGACACAACATAACCTCCATCACTAACTTTATGACTGACACATAACCTCCATCACTAACTTTATGACTGACACACACATAACCTCCATCACTAACTTTATGACTGAACACACATAACCTCCATCACTAACTTTATGACTGACACACATAACCTCCATCACTAACTTTATGACTGACACACATAACCTCCATCACTAACTTTATGACTGACACACATAACCTCCATCACTAACTTCATGACTGACACACATAACCTCCATCACTAACTTTATGACTGACACACAACATAACCTCCATCACTAACTTTATGACTGACATACACATAACCTCCATCACTAACTTTATGACTGACACACATAACCTCCATCACTAACTTTATGACTGACATACACATAACCTCCATCACTAACTTTATGACTGACACACAACATAACCTCCATCACTAACTTCATGACTGACACACATAACCTCCATCACTAACTTTATGACTGACACACATAACCTCCATCACTAACTTCATGACTGACACACAATATAACCTCCATCACTAACTTCATGACTGACACACATAACCTCCATCACTAACTTTATGACTGACACACAACATAACCTCCATCACTAACTTTATGACTGACACACATAACCTCCATCACTAACTTTATGACTGACACACATAACCTCCATCACTAACTTTATGACTGACACACAACATAACCTCCATCACTAACTTTATGACTGACACACAACATAACCTCCATCACTAACTTTATGACTGACACACATAACCTCCATCACTAACTTCATGACTGACACACAACATAACCTCCATCACTAACATCCTTACTTACACATAACCTCCATCACTAACTTCATGATTGACATACACATAACCTCCATCACTAACTTTATGCCTGACACACTCATAACCTACATCACTAACTTCCTTACTGACATACAACATAACCTACATCACTAACTTCCTTACTGACATACAACATAACCTCCATCACTAACTTCCTTACTGACATACAACATAACCTCCATCACTAACTTCCTTACTGACATACAACATAACCTCCATCACTAACTTCCTGACTGACACACAACATAACCTCCATCACTAACTTCCTGACTGACACACACATAACCTCCATCACTAACTTCCTCACTGACATACAACATAACCTCCATCACTAACTTCCTGACTGACACACTCATAACCTACATCACTAACTTCCTCACTGACATACAACATAACCTCCATCACTAACTTCCTCACTGACACACAACATAACCTCCATCACTAACTTTATGACTGACACACATAACCTCCATCACTAACTTTATGACTGACACACAACATAACCTCCATCACTAACTTTATGACTGACACACATAACCTCCATCACTAACTTCATGACTGACACACAACATAACCTCCATCACTAACTTTATGACTGACACACAACATAACCTCCATCACTAACTTTATGACTGACATACAACATAACCTCCATCACTAACTTCATGACTGACACACAACATAACCTCCATCACTAACTTCATGACTGACACACAACATAACCTCCATCACTAACTTTATGACTGACACACATAACCTCCATCACTAACTTCATGACTGACACACAACATAACCTCCATCACTAACTTCATGACTGACACACATAACCTCCATCACTAACTTTATGACTGACACACAACATAACCTCCATCACTAACTTTATGACTGACACACAACATAACCTCCATCACTAACTTTATGACTGACACACAACATAACCTCCATCACTAACTTCATGACTGACACACAACATAACCTCCATCACTAACATCCTTACTTACACATAACCTCCATCACTAACTTCATGACTGACACACAACATAACCTCCATCACTAACTTTATGACTGACACACAATATAACCTCCATCACTAACTTTATGACTGACACACATAACCTCCATCACTAACTTCATGACTGACACACAATATAACCTCCATCACTAACTTTATGACTGACACACACATAACCTCCATCACTAACTTTATGACTGACACACAACATAACCTCCATCACTAACTTTATGACTGACACACAACATAACCTCCATCACTAACTTTATGACTGACATACACATAACCTCCATCACTAACTTCATGACTGACACACATAACCTCCATCACTAACTTTATGACTGACACACAACATAACCTCCATCACTAACTTTATGACTGACACACATAACCTCCATCACTAACTTCCTTACTGACATACAACATAACCTCCATCACTAACTTCCTTACTGACACACAACATAACCTCCATCACTAACTTCCTGACTGACACACAACATAACCTCCATCACTAACTTTATGACTGACATACAACATAACCTCCATCACTAACTTCCTTACTGACATACAACATAACCTCCATCACTAACTTCCTGACTGACACACTCATAACCTCCATCACTAACTTTATGACTGACACACAACATAACCTCCATCACTAACTTCCTGACTGACACACTCATAACCTCCATCACTAACTTCCTGACTGACACACAACATAACCTCCATCACTAACTGCCTACCTTCACAGGTCCTTCACTCAGCTTGGGCATATCCTCGATGCTCTTCGGCAACTGCTTCTCCTTCCTGTTAAAAAACACACACACAAAACACATTTACTTTTTACCGTTCAACTGAAATAATTCCCAGAATACTATCCCTTTTAAAAAAAAGGAAATTCAGTTCAAACCGCACAAAAACAACAACACACACACGCATTACTTCTACAACTTCAAATACACACTTCCCGCACTGAAACATGAAGAGGAATGTCAATATTAGGATTGCATGTTGCCACACATCACAGACACACAAAACTCTAAACACACAGCACTGCTGAGATGTAAAGACACACAAAACAACTGGTGTGACCTCACTTTTTATGAGATGTAAAGACACACAAAGACAACTGGTGTGACCTCACTTTTTATGAGATGTAAAGACACACAAAGACAACTGGTGTGACCTCACTTTTTATGAGAAGACCCGTAAGACTGAGCCTCATCTCGGCGCTCTCCACGCCCTCTACCACCACCATAACCTCCTCGACCACCTCGTCGACTCTGACCCTCACGGTCATCTCGCCGATCGCGGTCATCCCGACGATCATCTCGCCGATCTCGGTCATCCCTTCTGGGAAAACTGCCTGAACTTCCGCTCGAGTGCTAGTCACACGACATAAATAAAATACCTTAGGGTTAAAGAAATGATCGTGGCGTTAAAATTAAGTTCTTCGTCCAAAAACAAGATTTGAATAAAATAAATAAACAAATAAATAAAATAACCTATCATAAAAAATATTGCAATAAATGAACATATTTTCTGGCTGAACAAATTCATCCGCTACACTTCAGCCTACAAAGGTTGTGATAGTTATATAAATAATACAGCCTCAAATGACCTCAGGTTTTACGAGAAATCCATAAATATCCATTCATTCAAATCATTCAAACACAAACATTGAACTTTGGTTTGGTTAGTGGCCAAAGTCATTTGCAGCGTGGTAGTATTGATTGATTGATTGATTGTTGCTTTAGGTCCAGCGGACTCTTCCGAGCCAAATCGGAGCGTGGTAGTAGCCTCTTGCCATAACATACAGGAGGGACTATGCAAGTGTTTAGCACTACTACAACCCTGCTCTCTCTCACTCTCTCTCTCTCTCTCTCTCTCTCTCTCTCTCTCAAGCACTCGGGGTAGGTTTGTAATGCACAACTTTTCTACTACATTGTTCATCCAAGTAAGCTTTCTGCTGTTGTCTAATTAGTTTAAAAAAATATCCCTAAGGCTTCGGTACATCTTCCTACATATTGCAGTATCAGATACACACACTCACACTGTGTTGTGAAGACACAGAAAGCAGAAAATACTTAAATATGTAAAACATTGCGTTGCCCATCACACACCTACTATTTATGGGAAGGACAAGCCTCATTATAAAGAACTGTCCATTTCAAGTGGAAATGTTCATTTGGAACACACAAGTTTAGAGTTTGCAAGTGTGGACCGACTTTCCAACATGTTGTTAAGACAAAAAGCAGGCTGTACTAACAGTGGTCTGGCTAACGCCGGTGCAGCCATGTGGGCTATATGTTAACACTGACAATTCCAGTTGTTGTAACATAGTGCCTTTCACAGCTCAAACAACTGCTGGAGGCATTAACGTGTCCTGTTCCACACTAGACCTACTTGTCTTTCCAGGTCAGAAGAGTTGCGGGGCCGGGACCAAGCATTGACCACTGGGGGAGGGGCATCCACAAGCCTCTTCTCCTCTCTCTGCCTGCTGTCGCTGTCGGAGTGATCCGGGTGCTGCTGCTCACCCTCTCTGGGGCCTGTGGAGCAACAAACAGGGCAAAACCAGTCAAACATTCTGTGTCACCTTCACCTTTCAAGTGAGGGCAAATTGTAAGCTCACTTTACCCACTTTCATTATCATTATTATTATTTTAATATCACAAGTCACATTTTATTTTATATGCACAATTTTTTTATACGCACAATTTAACATATAATTATAGGCATCCATGCACATGAACGGTCATGACAAAGGCCACACTATCCCATATTGAAATTAAAGAATAATACAGTGGAAAACTACCTCCACTCTTGCTACTGGAGTTGCTCACACGCCTCTCCCTGCCGGCCGCGACACCCCGGCTGCTGTCCGATCTGTCTGAATCTCTACGTGAGCGACCCATGTCCCGATCTCGGTCTCTGTAAAAATGACTGAACCAATGAATTTATGAACTGCACAAACATTTCCATATAAATATGCCCACTCACTGCAGCTCTTCCACCACAAACTGCCATAGGACTCCAATGGGCTTGGAGAGCAGGATGAAGATGAAGGGTGTCTAGGCCCACCCATTATTTTCTTAATATACTGTGCTTTAAATGTTCCATTTCCCTCAAACCTTTTATTTCCCTATCAGTTAGTTAGTCATTGCTTACAGGGGAACAAAATCAAGACCACAACTTCACTGAGAAACTGGTAACACTGAAGGCACTCCACCAGCTGGTCACTTGACAATAAAGGCATCCCACGCAGGTTATACTCTAATTTATCGAATCCCCCGTTTACAAAAACAAAATAGAATACAAATATCATTACAAAATATCAACAAAACACAAACATATAAAATGCCTACATTGCTAAATAATAATATTATGGGAAGCCCCAGTGACCATTTGGCAGAAAGCGTCCAATATTCCCAAGCTGATCCAACAGACCTCACACACAAATGAGGAGTTTTGTCCCGGAAGAGTTTTTAAGAAAAAAGGTAGGTGACTGGTCTAGCGAAGAAGACACTATATCAGATTGATAGAACAGAGTAGGAATGAGAACGAACAAAGGAGAAAGAAAAAAATTAATAGATTTCTCTTACATAGCGCACTTATAAGCTCAGAGAGCTTCTCAAAGTGCTGGCCACTACTATCCAGCAATCATATAAATAGTTTGCTGAAGTCAGGATTCGAACCCATGTCGCCCGAGACGCGCGTACACAAGTCAAGCGCTCTGACGACTGGTCGCCCAAGACGCGCGTACACAAGTCAAGCGCTCTGACGACTGAGCTATCCCTGCCGCAGGAAAGACAGCGACAGTGGGAATTTAAAGCACTAAATTTCCAGAAAGAGGGAATACTATTTATACAGAAACCCCCAGCATCCCCACAGGGGAACTCTCAATCAGAAAACAAGCAAATTAACAACAATTTTCAGGTCAAATGTTCTATTTGCAAGCCGATCTTTTAATCCTAATAATAATAATAATGGTATTATTACATAAAACCCCACCTGTCAACACGGTCCTCAGACGTGTAATGGGCATTAATCTCCAGCTCCTGGATTTTTTTCTCCATCTCCATCTCTTTTTGCGTGGTGTCCACAGGTTTAGCACCACCAAAGATAGCCGCGTTGCGAGCGGCTGCTTCAGCCTTCGATTCGATAGGCTTTGTTCGTGGTTGAAGGTTCAGTCTGGGCCTCTGCTTCGGCTCATCTGAAATACAAGAATTCTAATTACCACTGAGCGAATCAGGGTTGCTGAGGACAGGGAAAGATGGAGTACGCTGGATAAACGATCTTCTGTGGTGCCCCTACGACCTCTGAGTTACGGGGTAGGATAAGATAGGATAGGATAGGCAATTACCACACAATGTATATTGCAACATATAGCTTCAATATCTTCTCTTCAATCCAACTCTGCCTGTTTTTGGTAACCAGCTACAACCAACTCGTTGCACAGTTTCTACTTCTTGTCTTCTTTCCTGTACTTTGTAACAGAGCAACACTCCAGCAGGAAAACTCCCTCCAGGTTCCTCAATCTCTGGCACCCTGATTTTTGTTCCTACAGTTCTTCCCCCTGTACCTGAGTTATTTTTATTGGCGTCAATCTACACACAAAACGCGATCTATTTAAAGAGCTTGTACCTTTTATTATTTCTTGATGCATCATCACGATTTTTGCAATGGCAATAGAGAAAGGAATGTAGAATGCGATAAAATCATGTATAAGGCTGTTAAAAAAAAGTTTTTATAACTACCAAAAAAACAAAAAAACAACAACAATAAAGCACGATGGAAACAACATAACAGTCGGACTGAACTCAATTACTTACACTTGGAGTACAGTCTACTTTTAATTCAGTGACAAATAACTCTAAACATTTCATCAGTGATGAATAACTGAAACAACTGTGCGTTTGAAATGTTGTTATCAATATGATTTGGTTTGGTAAATTCACAAAATCAATCAGCCACTGATGATAGTAACCATCCAGTACTTGTCCAATACTTTCATTGTTCATTGCAGGAAGCAATCAATCACTAATATCGGCAACCTCGTGTTCTTTCCCTTCAGACACATCCTCCAAGCTGTCACTTTGCCTAAATCAAAGACTTGAAATCACCAGTCTCAATCCATAAAACGTTCGTGAAAGAGAGCTTCATCGTCAAACACCACCATTCAGAGACAGAACAGACGTCAACTTAAAAAAAACAAACGACTGCACTCTTTCTTTCAAATGTACAGCACCTAAGCAATAGCTCCGGAAGTAAAGCTGCCGCATTCCCAATATTCAGTCATTTTCTGATGTAACATAGCAACAGTGCATGTGTAATGTCGCTCTAAGCAAGAGAACTCAAGGCTGGCGCTGCAGTGCCATTGCAGTAGGTGCCAACGTTTTGTATGTGGCGACACTTGCGGACTGCAGGGTGCTAAAGGTTGAAGTCTTTACAGCGATAACAAGCGACAAAAGCCACCTGAGTTGAGAAACATCAAAAAGGTTTTAACACATTTCTAACCACACACTTGCAATTTAAACTGTACAAAATACATCATCCTCATCCTTAGTACTCTGAAAACTGCCCTCATCTAAAAGACGATAAACAGAAAACAGAAATGAGATCATACCTGATGAAGCGTGAGGGCTGCCGTCACGTGAACCACCTTGACTACCCGTTCGCTCATCACGTCTGAAGCCGCCGCCACCACCACCACCACTGTAACCTTCATCGCGACGACCATAAGCTGGAACAAAAGAAATAAAACAGAAGCATCATTTACCAGTATAGAGTTTATTTTGCTGTAGGTTTGTGTACAGAGTTTCTACAATGTTGACCAGTAGGTTTATGTGCAGAGTTTCTACAAGGTGGAGATGTAGGTTTGTACAATGGTGGTCTGTAGGTGTGTACAATGTTGGTTGATCTGTAGGTTTGTGGTGACAATTTCTACAATGTTGATCTAAGTCCCCACACTTCTCAAAAACTGGCAATTTAATCATTCCAATCAATGGTTCAGAAGACATGCTTTCTCAGGAGATTACGTTTTCATTTTTTCAAATCATAGAAAGTGTCCTTTGTGGTTGCTGACTACTTCACAAAGACCATTTCCTGTTGCTTACTACTTTACACAAAGTGGGTGTTACTCTTTACGCTTCCAAATTTACAATAGCCACATCGCTTCCCGGAATACATTTAATCATATATGCTTCCCAATTTACATTTAGTCACACAAATTACTTTACAGCATGCACACAAAATAGATGTGCTCAAAGGATGCCTGCAGTCTGCACAGAGACTAAGACCTTCCCAATATTTGTCTATGGTAATTATTGCACACAGCTCCAAGGATGCCTGAAGTCAGCACACAGACAAAGATCTTGCCAACATTTGTCTAGGGTAATTATTGCACACAGACAAAGCTATTTCCAACATTTCTCTAGGGTAATTATTGCACACGGGTAAGATGCGCCAAGCTGGGGTTATACAGACTGAAAACAACGCTCACATCGGTCGCCACCGTATCCACCACGACGGTCTTCGTAGTCCCGAAAACCGCCACCACCACCTCTCCTGTCATTGTAGCGGTCCTCAAAGCCACCTCTACGGCCATAGCCTCCACGATCACCATTACGATCGTAGCCGCGGTCGGAAAATCCACGGCGGCCTCCTGCAAGTATAGATTTAAAAAATAATTTTAAAAAGATTAATCATTGATTAATTGCCAAATTCATGAGATACAAGTACTACTGGTTGTCCATAAAAACACATCGTCATTCCCAGTTTTGTGTTGCTGTAGTACAACCCAATAGGTTAATATACAGACCTGCCAACCCCAGTAACGACTCGATAGTACTCAAATAAAATTTTGATAGTATTTTTAATAAAACAATAGTATTTTGAAAACGACGAAAAACATAATTACAAAGCGGCGTCGGTTTTACGTCATTTACACCTTGAGTGTAACTAAACCTTTATTTTTAATAATTAAAAGTCTTCACTTGGTATCTCTTAAATGCTGCAGTATCTCAATTCATGTCTATTTCCAGTACTTAGTGTTCTTCACACTAGTTCCACAAAAAATCAATGTATAAAGCTTTTCAACTGCTAGAAGGCCAAGTGGGGGTGGAGCATGTTGCTGAAGTAGCAGCTGCACTCTGCTGCATTTTGGTAGCCGACTTGCATTTTTTCAGAAACTGTTCTGAAAATTCTCCCTCATAGCATGGCCCTTCCTTTTTCCAGCTGCACATTCGTTAATTATAGCAGTCGTCTTGGTTCTAGCTGAACCATAGCTCTTTGCAATTTCACTGTCCGGGAACATTTTTTTGAAAAGTTGTCCAGCATGGTCCGATGCCGAAATAGGCACATTATGCTCCACAAGAAATGCAGTAAAATATGCCTCACTTCGAATTGTTTTCAAGTCTGCATCTTTCGTTGATACATAGCTAGCGATTGACGAAGCATTTTTCAATGCCGAAGCCTTTGCAATATGCCTCTTTGACTGGACATGTTTTTTCACATCATCGAAATTGCCATGCGCGACTGAAAAATCGAACTCACAGACACGGCATCGAGAGTATTTGCTGTTGACTTTTGATGCGACGATGCAAGGATAATCCTTAGAGTAAGAAGGAAGAAAGTTTTGCTGCCTCCTGTTTTTTTAGAAGCGATTTCAGCAGTAGCAGGGGGAGATTTACTAGTGCCTTTCCGCGGCCTACCTCTGCCTGCCATGTTTTTCTTTGCTTGAGAAAGAATGTATACCATTGGTGGTTCAGGAAATCAACGCGACCATTGATTGGACAAAACTGTATGCAAATAGGTTTATTCTTTTTCTGGTCTTCTGATAGTATTATAGCCATCGCACACGATGCAGCCAGTGCGCGACCAATCAGAAGGGTTCGTTTTTATTTTTTATTGTCAAAACGCGCTACTTGGCCTACCATATCGCTGGCTGCGTCGTGTGCGATGGCTGTTAACAGTGCTGTAACTGTTGTACCGATAAACCAGATTTAGGGTTCACAAAGACCTATGATCGTTTTTTTAAACTCGTCGTATTATTTTCTAAATCGTCGTAATTTCGTATTTTTTCAATTTCATCGTAAAATAATACGGTCAAATCCTACTGGTTGGCAGGTCTGAATATAATTTAAATAGTTATAAGTTATCTACATCATATTGAGCAGATTGACAGTCGCCTCCCCTCGCACTTCTCTCATGCAGTTCTAGGACATATCCCCACACAGGTACTAAACAATCCTCCCTCCACTGCTAGCTAAACAATCACATTACTAACAATCCTTCCCACACTGCTAACTAAACAATCACATTGTGTTATGTTTGAGACGCGCACGATAGATCCGATCGCTTTGTTTTGCAAAGCATGCAATAACAGAGTGTATTTACCTTCGATTTGATTTTGCCTTTTAGTTCGAAGAAGCTTTGAATAATGTTGATAATTTGTGTTGGTCGATATTATTGGAGAATTTTCTAGGGTTGCTCGTTTACTGTCGATCAAAGCGTGTAGATAAATCTACGAGATGCTTCTATCTAAATAAAGTTATATGATGTAAGACAGTGCATAGTTATGACGACGAATTTTATTTTGATTGGCTGTAATTGCATCACGCTGGAATGTTAGAGAGACACTATAAGTGCCGTACTGTTTCAGAGTTGAGGAACCCGTCTGCCATATCGCCAATGGTGGGTGTAGACGTTATACCTCAATGTTTATTTTTATTTATAGAGTTGAGTTGAAAGAGTTGAAAAAGTAAAAGTGGAAAAAGCGATTGAGCGATTTGTGATGCAGTTGTTGATGTATGTTGAATAAAGTTGGAAAACTTCAAACGACACACTCCTGCCTTGTTGCTGAGTGAACAGGTTGCGTGGATAAACTAATCCGAGTTACACTTATCAAGATTCAAGCATCGGGGCTGAATCAACTACTGATAAAAACCCAACAACAACAGTGTAACCTTACACATTGCTAACAATCCTCCCCATAATGCTAGCTAAGCAGTGTCAATAAAGCGCAGGAGCTACAGTCAGTACACACACTTCCCAAAACCAACAACACGCTCCTCAATGGTAGTCACAACAAAAGCCAAAGTTGAAGTAGCTGCATCCCATACAAGATACCACAGCTAGGTACAGATACAACACAGTCAACAACCAAGGTAGGACAGGAAGTTACAGATACAACACAGTCAACAGTGTCTGTCCTGTACATACCACTACAGGCTGGAGGATCCTCTTTCTTCCTCCAGTCGCCCTCAGAACGATCAGGGTTCAATCCTACACATCCCCCTGTACCCCATTGTCTATCAGGGGCTGAGAATGAAAAAAGTGGAAATAGGGCAGAAGGTTCAATGCCTTCAAAGCCCAAGGGGCAGAGCTACCTACTGGGTTCAGGGAAGTGGGCAATGCAAGCACACACACACACACAAAGAAACTTTATAACCAATACACACCTCTGTCATCATCACGGTCAAAGCCGCCTTCTCGTCGCCCGTAACCACCAGATCCTCCACCCGAGCGGTCTGAGAATCCCCCACCTGAACGGTCAGAGAATCCACCGCCTTCTCTCCTTCCACCACCAAACCTGCGCAGATAAACAGTGGCCTAAAACCCTAAACCAGGACACAGGAGTGTAACAGCTGCCTGCATCTAGGATACAAACCTTTACGTCACAAGGCAAGACAAGCAAGTCAACAAAAAGGCTTACAAATAACCACTACTTCATCATTAACACACTGCTCAATGACCACTTTTCACTGCACTCAACAAAATCAAGTGCTGGAGAGGATTTTTACAGAAAACACATGCACACACAATACCAAAGGTTTGCAAGTATAGGCAAATCACTGCCCTACCTGTCCCGATCACCATATCGATCACGATCGCCATATCCACCGCGATCACGATCGCCATATCCACCGCGATCACGATCATGTCCACCGCGATCACGATCGCCATAACCACCTCGTTCCCGATCACCGTAGCCCCGGTCACTGTAATGATTATCATGCACAAAACTGAGTATCGTTTATTCTCAAGTGTTTAGAAAAACTAGAAGGGCAAAGACCATATGACTCACATGCTCATTAGTGAACTCGATATTTAACAGGAAAATTAGTTCTTAGGAAAAACAAAATGAAATGGCATTAAAATGCAAATACAGACTTTGATCTTTCTATGCTCTTGACCTTAAGATGACACAGATCACTGGCTCCAAATATATTCATGTAATATGAAATAAACTATAACAGACGTTATATTATGCAACACAAAAAAAGTTTACCTTTGGATGACCTTGAGCTTCCGTGACCTTGACCCTCACATGATCTCTCAAGCATGTTTGATCAAATAACTCAATGTTGCATACTATGGGTTAAATAAACAATCATTCCACTGACCTATTTTTTGTATGTTTTTGCAAGGTTTAACATGACCTTGACCTTCAAGATCAACAAAAACAAAAAAAACACCACCAAACGAAACAAATATGAAAGATCAATCTACCATCTCTAAATACAACAAGCTTGGACTTAATATCTCTCATAGTTTAAGATCAAGATCACTTCAGAGTACCTATCAGGGCTTGTAATGGTCTGGGTTAGACTTACGGCGTAAGATGAAAATCTTATGTATTTTTTCTTTTTCCCCAAACCTTTTTTTTTAATCTGAAATTTTAATTTTATTTTAATCCAAAATACAGCCTAGATAACAATTCTGAGTCATGCTTGCTTGCGATCGTGATCTCGGAGGAAGTACGGGCCTTGCGCATGCCCATAGCATTTCTATACACTGTTTTCGTCTTGGAGGAAAGGTTTCCGTTCATTCAGCTTATTGAAAATAGCGAAACCACCAGCGAAAAAAGCGCGTATTCATTTCGGCCGATATCTGCCAGAGTGGGAAACAAACAAAGACTTCAAAAATCTTATTACTTCTTCAGAATTTGCACGTGTTTGCTAAAATTATTATTATTGTTGTTGTTTTGTTTTTTTAATAGTATGTGCGTGTTTACTGTTTTACGCATTTCTTATGGTTTTCGATAGAAAATTATGGTATCTCGGGCCAAAAATTATGGTCAGAAGCTCCAAGAGCTTGACATGTATGTAGGCTCAAAGTCACTTTAAAGTTTTTGAACAAAGAGACTGCGGATGGCGGACAGACAGACGGACGGACAATTGTTTTCAAGAGCTTGACATGTATGTAGGCTCTAAGTCACTTTAAAGTTTTTGCACAAAGAGACTGCGGATGGCGGACAGACAGACGGACAATTGTTTTCGATATCCTTTTTGGACTATTTAGGATGCATCTCGCAGATTTGCACAAATCTGCAAAAATGTTGGGGTTTTGGGAGGTGGGTGGAGGGGGAGGGGGGGGGAAAGGGGGCAGGTGATGGGGTCAGTACATAGACTTACATTGCTATGCATGTGAGTGACACAGCAGCTCAACCAAAGCTTTTCACATTTTGAGGCTAGGTCAGCCAGGCTAGCTATAAATAGCTTCGCCGATGCTTCCTTTTACTGGAAGGGGAGGGGAGGGGGGGGGGGGGGGTGCAGGCAAGCTATAAATAGACCGCAGCAAGCGAAACGCGGAGGCACTGAAAAGAGCTGCTCACATAGAAAGTCAGCTGGTGTGGTAACAAATGTATGCACAGCACATGTCACTTTAAGAAAACAACTAAAACTAACATATTGAAACACACTGCTGAGGTCTACAAACAATGACTACAATTTCAAGGTTAACATGTAATAATAGAATTACAAACGTGGATACATTCTACAGAATACAATTTGAAATGGAGGAGTAGTTTATGGACAGGTAAAGAAGAAGGAAGAAGAAGAAAGATTAGCTTCTCCCCTATAACTGTACCTGTCGCCGTAGCTATCCCCACCACTTCTGTCCTGGAAACCACCTCCTCTGCTTCCTCCTCGGTCATCTGAAACGCAAATAGAGATTTTGCAAGGGGTTTGTATTTAATAAGCAACAGTGTGGAGGAAAAGGTTTTATTGACAGGACAGATTGGTAGGCTGACCACTCACAATGTACAGACCACAGGACTAACTAAATCTCTCAAACCAAATGTTGGTGCATAGTGGTCTCAGTATCTTCAGCAACTCTTACGCTGGTGATTATATTGCTGCATCTTTCAAAAAAAAAAAAAAAAAAAAAAAAAAAAAAAAAGCCAAGTTTTAGCACACGCCCATAAACTCTGAAGGGTGTCTTTTATAAGGGCGTCTTTTATTTCTCCCAACATTTTGTCAATATTTATTTGAGCGTACCTGTTAAATGTACCATTCAGTAGGTTATTTAAGTGCTGACCTTGTGCCTGTCCAAATTCTATAATGGGATAATAAACACTTGTTGGATTTATTGAAACTGATATCCTTCCTTTCTCCTATTACCCCTGTCTCTTTGAAAATATTGTTTTATATACAACACAATACAACTGTTTTTTGGTCCAATTAAAAACCAAGAATTTGTCTTATGCTGGTTATGACATGAGCAACGAGTGACAAGAAGGTGGGACAGGTAGGAACACATACAACACACAGTGAACAGCGTCTGTTCTGTACGTACCACTGAAGGCTGAAGGACGTTCTTTCTTCCTCCAATCGCCCTCAGAGCGGTCAGGATCCCCTCCTACTTCTCCCCCCGACCCCCTTTCTCTTTCAGGGGCTGCGGATGAAAAAAGTGGAAATGGGAGAGGGGTCCGGGGCGGTCAAGACCCCAGCAAAATGACAGGTGCTATGTTGGGGTTGGGGAGAGAGGGAAAAGGGCAATGTGCCCCTGAAGAGCTGAAGAAGCTTTGGCAAACTTGATGCCATTTTATGGACTCTCCCAATTTATATCATTTATAGGTATAGGATAAACCTGGGCAAGGCCCTAGAATACTTCAACAAAAATCTTTAGTTTTATTTATTCAGAAAAAACAGGAAGTAGGCGGACATTAAATACAATTACTTGTGTGATATTTGAAAGTGAACGTTTCATAGACTTGGCAAGTCTATTTTGGAAAGAAATGCATTTTACTCAAGGAAAATAATCTTGGCTAACAGAGGCAGGTAGTATTCACACTTTTTGTCTTGCAATGTGTTGGGACAAACCAAAAGTAGCCAACTTGGTCGAAGCTATCACACCAACCGTGTACGAATCAAACCAATTGAGGATTTGAACGAATACGGGTAAACAGGTCCAGTGCATTTTTCTTCTTAAACTGGAAATGTAATTTAGGCAGAAACTCACACAAAAACTTTGTGGCAGCCCAAAATGACAGATTTCCTCAGAAAATGGAGAAATTTCCCATAAATGCTGTGCGCGGTAATTACCTAGCACTGTCTGTCAAAACACTACATACCTCTGAAAGAAGGAGGCCCTTCCTTCCGTCTCCAATCCCCTTCTGTGCGGTCAGGGTCACCACCTCGCCAGTCATCCCGGTCTGCAAGCACTGGTCTACATTAGCGTTATGTCAGCATGAAGGGCACAGTGTTAGCCACTTCGGGTAACACAATAATAATAATAGTCCTTCCATTTCTGTGTAATCCCCGGTCCACATGTAAAGGAAGGGGAGCAGTCTAATTTTTGCAGCAACTAGGAGGCAAGCACCACTTCTGCTCATTATGAACAGGGACACTCATTCAATCATCCATTGTCCCTCAATTAGGGCTATTGATGAGACGTGATAATTAGGGTGGGAATTGTTATCTACTGTAAACTTAACTCTTAGCGCGGTAATGCGCGCCTCGCCCATAATCCTGAAGCGCAGTAAACCGCGCCTCGTTAGTGCACCTTTTAGTCAGTACATCACAGAAAATAGGAACTCTCCTGTGCGTGAGAGAAGGTTTAGTCAACTTCCGGAAAGGTTCCCGTGTGTTTTCCGCTATCGTTTTCGCAAGTTTGACGTGGTTTTGTGAACGTTTTTAACGATTTTGGTTGAGGTTTGAGTTTGCGAAATTTTCGGCCATGATGGCAGGGGATAGCTCCGACAGTAATAGTGAGTTTTGTAACCTTATTGATGAGCTTATTGCTGAAAGAGCACAAGGACTTGGTGTAGACAACCAGAGTGAGTTTTCTTGTCTGTGTTGACTGACTGTGCACACATTCACATGCAATCCACACTGTCTTGTTGTTGTTTTATTAACATAGTCCGTAAAATACCTGTAATTATGAATTAATTACAAGATTCCAACAGGTAAAAATAGTACTAAAGTCAAAATGGTTCTTTGGGTACATGGAATAACCATTTTGTAAACATATCCTAAAATATGAAGTTAATGTGACAATAAATAAATTTTTTGCAATTTTTTCAAATTCATAACCCAATTTATTGCAATAAACTTGAAATCCTTACAGGATATAGGCGCAAATGTACAGAAAACCTTATAGGACGCTAAGAGTTAAGTGTACTTAAGGTTGGGAGGGCGGTGGGGATAAAGAGCCATCATTCAGTCAAAAGAAGAAGAGTAGTGAGAAGAAGAAGTAAGTACAAGAAAGAGCAGCAGCAGCGATGATGTAAATGACAACCACATATATCATTCTTTTCCACACGACACCACCATTGCAATCAACTCCACATAAAACCATGTTGAAAGTACAGAACAACAAAAAATTGGGTCAAAACATTGAAAACTAAAATACCCACCTCCACGACCACTGGTTCCTCCACCACCTTCTTTTCGCTCCCCTGCCAGATCAATTCTCAGTGTTCTGTTGCAGAATGACTGAAACATTTAGGACATGGTATTAATACTTTAACAAAGTTTAGTTTATATGCTAAGCCGATTCGCAATGTTCTATTTTAAGAACAACTGGAAGAAAAAAAAATGTGCAAGAAAAAACGAAATTTCACATTTCTAAAACATGTGATTACTATCTCTGTTATATACAAGAACTAGGGAAACACAGAAAGAGCACCAAACACAACTAGAGCAAGAAATATAGATAATCAATGTTTATAGGGCAAGGAAAACCAACTCAACTAACGTGAAAATATTACTGAACAACAATGGCACAGACCTCTGTTCAAATGCTGTACTCTAACAAAAGAAATTGAAATACAAAATGCAACCAAACGATGAACCCACTGACTTTTCTCTGAGTAGCACCCATCCCTTCCAAAGTAAACATAACCATTCCAAATCATCTTTTCTGTGATTAAGTTTAAGATTAATTAAGTTTAAGATTAATTAATTGATTCAATAATGGTACAGGATGCAGTCAATATACAAATTAATTAATTGATTCAATAATGGTACAGGATGCAGTCAATATACAAATTTCAAAAATTAAAAATCGAGTTTCTTTCCGTCTTCCAATAGCGATCTCCCTGCCTTTACACCACCTGTTTGAGTGATTGGTGTGTATTTGGTGTGTGTGAGGGTGGATGAGACAGGTGAGCGTGTATGTTGGTATAGATCGCCGCGCTTTGAGCCTGATTGATTTGGGGAAAGGCGCGTATATAGCATCCTGTATTATTATTATTATTATTAAGATTAGTTACCAGTTCGATGATGATTGTTGATAATTAAGCCTATAATAATGATAATGATTTTGACGATGATAACAAAGATTTTGATGATAAGGATGACAAAAAATGATTTTGACGAGTATGACGGTGGACCAAAGCTCTTACTTCCTCGCTCATGCCCAGGGCAGCAAGGAGATCCTCCTTGGTGGCAAATTCTATGTAACCAAAGCCCTTGAGACGGCCCGAGTCGGTGGGGAGACGCACATTCAGCACCTGCACATTCCAGGGCAAACATTATAGTTGCTGCATTCATTATGTCTTTACAAAACAACAGTGAATAATGCATGCACAATACAATCAATATGTTGTGATCTGAGGCATCGTAATCCCTCACAACTCCTTCCTGTCAACTTGTGAGCGATTTGTAGTTGCTGAAACTGGAGACACCGCAGCACAACAATTTGTGACAACAATTCAACTTGCATTCCACTTCCACTAAAATTGCAAAGCAAATGCTCACATTAACTTCTCGTAGTGATTTTTAGAAGCCCGACACAGAATCCCAAGAGAATTTCTGTCAAAAAAAAAAAAAGGGGGTCGGGGGAGGTGTTGATTTAGAAAATCAATGCTTGCATCTTTCTAAATAAAATTTATCCTTTTTTTTTTTTTAAAGCTATTGACAACTGACTATTCTCTGCATGAACCAAAAGCAGGTACAGTTATTATGAAGATTACCTGTTGAAAAAAAAATTGTCCACAGTTGCTAATTACAGGTTTAAAAAAAAATATTGATAAAAATTGGCAGAAAAACCAGGTGACTCTTGTATGCATGCCAGAATTACCAGGGTTAAAACAACAAATGCATTTCAAGTTTCAAGCAAATGTACTAATCACCATGCGAGTAGAAAGATGGTTCAATACAGGTTAACAAGATAATTACTACGATTCTTCATCTGTTATTGTGGGGAAAAAGGAACAGCTGTATCGATCGGCGATTCATTCCAGTCAGACAAATACGATGTATATATACATACAAAAGGTGCCTACTTCACTATACGATCTAAAAAAAAGTCCACAAGTAGTTTGTTTATACAATGATCTGTATTAAGTATTAAGTTGTTTGTTATAAAATATGTACATCCTCAAAAACAAACTGTGACAGATCTAGAGCAAATTATTAAGTTATAGTATTTAAAAATGAGAATTGAAACAAAAAAAATTGGATATTTTCAGTGAAAGTAGCCATCTTGTTTTGGGTATGATCAGAAAACCTACCTGTGTGTGTTAACATCTGTTTTTTTTAAATTCCATTTGCTTTATATGTAAAAGAACATGTTGTTCTATCAGATGAGATGTGTTTTTGTTTTTTAAAAAGGTGCTTATGTTAAAAAATAAAGGTTTAAAAACATTCAGTTTCTAGTGACAGGTCTTGTCACGCTCAGACACCCTCGTTTTACAGTCATACACAGTTAACAATAGCCTTCAACTACCCCAAATGAGTTTAAAACGGTTCTAGTCTAAACGGAGAACATTTTTGGTAGTCAACGATCACGATCATTTGTAGTTTCGAACGATTTACGGCGAGTTGCAAAATTCTAGTCACAAACGTCACGAGAAACGGTACACACTTTTTGACGACAACAACACTATTTAAACTAAAAGTACAGCCTTTACGACAAACCGGAAAGCAAACTGTTCATGATCACGTGTTTTTTCTTTGTGAAGAAAATGGAAGCCAGGCGAGAAGGTAAGTTTTTGTATCTTGTCACGCTATTTATTTCTGTAACGAGAAACAGCTTGGGTACTGAAATGTCACGTGAAACATATAAAACTCGTCTTCTAATCAGATTGAAAGTATTTTTGGGATTCATGCGATTATTTTCTGAAGCTAAATGTCATAAAAGTTGTGGTTGGCAGTCAGTTTCTGTACAGTGCCTCAGCGATTTTTCTGGAATGATCTATTTTCATTCAATGTGACAGGAATGTGTTTCAGGTCACAGCTAACGAGAAACTGTTTGTTGTTTTTGTAACTCGTCACTAGAAACTGCATTTTCTAGAATAATTTGATGACATAGCACACAAAACAAGTGTCTATGTATTTGAATAACATGAATTTAACTGGTTTGCTGGTTGAGGTTTAAAAAAATAAATCTGGTTCTGGTTGTTTGTTGCCCGAATGCCTTGGGCAGTTTCTCGTAACATTCTAAAGGCAATCATAGCATATTTCCTGTCACTGTGATTTGGCTCACTAGAAACATAACGTTTGGGTGCAAAAATAGAATAACACGATATTGCACATGTTTGTTCCTTTGTTACATTGTTTTTAAAATATATTAAATTGTGTAGATTTCTGGATTAATAAAATTAACTCTTGATCACCTCAATTTGTTAATTATACAGTTTCTTGTTATGTGTTACATGATTAGTAGCATAGGTGTAACATATTATTTTTATTACTGTTTAATTACAGGATTTAGAAGAAGATTTTGATAGAATTAAGTTTAAATGTCTAACACAGACTCATTTTACTGTGAATTTTATTCAGAAATGTGTTCTTTCTTACTATCTAGATTTGATTTTATGTTAAAAATAAAACTGTTTTCTAATGTTACACTTTCAAGGTCTGCGGCCAATCCGCATCAAACCATCAAAACCCCAAAGAAAATCCAACGCCCAGTGCTGTAAAGAATATGTTCAACGTGTCAAGGCAGACACTGATAGATTGGCCAGCTTCAAAAGTACTAAACAGACAGCACAGGCACACTGGCTGGCTAGTCGATCGGAAACGCAGAGGCAGATTGACAGAGAAAATGCCAGGTTGAGACAAAAGAAGAAAAGGTGAGACTTGTCTTATAGCAGAAGTAATTACTATATTAATTTAACAAAATTAGGCTATGGCTTTTAAAGTACTTGTAATATGATCATATTCATATATTAGCTCAGTATACAAGATGAGCAGATGGCATTCTATTTTTAGTGTCAATGATTTCTGTGCCATTACACTGTGCAGAACTGTACTTTTGTTGGTTACAGCAACACTTCAGTCCTGTCAGCTGTGCGTGAATAACATTTCAAGCGTTTAATTATCCGTCATAATTTTTTTGTTTATATGTTGCAGGATGCTTGATAAGCTCAAAGCCGTCAATGTCAAGAAGAGCCCCCAAGCTATTACAACCTCTGCGCCAAGAACAAGATCTGAAAAAATTATACTTCTGTAGAAAAGAGAGCAAGCTAGAGACAGACAGCGAAAAAGGAGGGCCAACATGTCTTCCAAACAGAAGTCAAAAGAACTTGAAAAGCAAAAGGATCGTTATCATCAGAAAAAGCTAGCTGTCACAGAGCAAAAAAAGATTCCACCTAAATCGTACGGTCGATTGCTAAGACAAATCATTCAAAAGGTTAAACGTAACAGAGACAAAACATCCCTCTGCCAACTACATTTTGTTAAAGAACTTCTTGCAGGTAAGACAAACATCATCAGGAAGAAGAATCTATATAAGCGAACCACTGCAAGAGACACCCGCATAGAAGACTTCTACGAGCAGGCCGGAGTGAATTTACCAGGAAAAAATACCATCAAGTCAATGAAGCTTAAGAAAGTTCTCACAAAAACAGTCAGCAGCCTCTTTGCAGAATTTAAAAAAAAGAATCCACACTACAAAATCTCTCTCGCTACTTTTTCCCGCAGGAGACCCCAGCACATTCTCATCTCAAGCAGCAGAGCCTTCCGGCAATGCCTGTGCCAGCATTGTGTCAACCCAATGCTCAAAGCAGAGAAAATAAACACATTCTTGCCACGGGAGCTGAAGATACAGCATGTAGATGATTTGGTGGAGCGCACTCTCTGCTCGACAAAGATTTTTGAAAGAGACTGTGTGGACAGAACTTGCAACAACTGGTGTTCATCTCCTTTCTGCTGCACTTGAAGGCAAGCTCCCAGACTCACAGACAATTGTGGCATGGCTGAAGTGGGAAAAAAGTGAAAGATCTCCAATGGATCAGGTAAAAAAAACTGGCACTCTAAGGGATTTGCTTGACGAACTAAGTAAAGAGTTGGAAAGCTTGGCTGTGCACCTGAAAACTGCTCGTTGGCAGCGCGAGATATACCAGGAACTGATAAGAAGTTTGCCTGAAGATTCTGCAGTTGTTACAGTTGATTTTGCAGAAAATTATCTCTGCAAGTACCAAGCTGAAGTCCAGTCGGCACATTGGAGTTACAGACAAGTCAGCATCCTCCCTTCTGTACTTCACTACCGATGTAACCATGAAACCTGCAGTACTGTCATCACTGACTATGTGGTAGCCCTGTCCGACGACCTGCAACATGATGCTGCCTTTGCCAAGAAGACCCTGGATGATGTCTTACAGCATCTGGAGAAGAGAGTGCAGTGGTTGGAGCACTCGCTACTGTGTCGAAAGTGAAGCACCGTCCGGTGCGGTTAGCACTTGGATGGGTGACCGCTAAGGTGTGAAGCGACAAATAACAACGCCCCCAGTTGACTCAACTGTGATTGAGTACCTACTCTCTTGAGGGTGGGGAAGGTAAAGCAGCGAGGGAGAGAGTTGGGCATCACCCTCATTACGCTGGCCCAAGATAAGTGTGATCTCCAACATCACGCTCCCCTACGGCCACAAGGCTATGGGACTACCTTTACCTTTTTTTACCAGTGATGGCTGCGCTTCGCAATTTAAGAGTAAGCTGCCGTTTGTGCACATGACAGAACTGTCTCGTGACCATCCTGGCCTTCAGATTGAGCGCCATTACTTTGGCTCAAATCATGGCAAGTCTCTTTGTGACTCATGTGGGGGTGTAGTGAAAGGATGTGCTACGAGGGCTGTTGTCAGCGGCCATTACACAATCCAGAGCGCTTCTGATATGCATCAGTATTGTTGCGAACAATTGGTTTTGCCAAAGCCAACTGAGCAAATCCATGAAGAGACGCATGTGCGAAGATCATTTCTGCTCTACAACAAGGATCAGTTTATGCGTTCAACCAAAGCTGATGAGTTTGTTACACTGGCAGGGTGTCGCAAGATCCACAACCTGAAGCCAATGAGAGAGGTAGGAGAGCTCATCTCGCGACATTTATCTTGCATCTGCAGAGGCTGTAGGAATGAAGATGGCCAGTGTGAGAATGCACAGTTTGTTGGCAAATGGAAAAGTGACAGCATCTTGAATAAAAAAGTATTGAGTCAGCGAAAACTAAAGCAAAGAGAAAGCCAGCAAACGTCTGCACCGTCAGCCACTATCTTACCACCTGCTTCTCCGCCTTATCTACAAGAGGTACCTGGTCAACGCATGACTGAAAATGAAATGACAAGAAATGGGGTTTTTGATCAGGCGCAGCTTGCACTTGAAAATGCTACCACTTTCAATGAACTGAAGGACAAGTGCAGAGCTCTGGAGGACAAATTATGCAAATGGCAGATCTTATGCGAAGTCGCTGGTGAGGTCCCACCACTGGATGTGTCATCTCTTGGTCTTTTACCTGAAGAGATCATAGCGCAATATTTCCCTGTACAAGTTGCAGCCGATGGGAATTGTTTATTCAGGACTCTCAGTTTTCTGGCAACGGGGACCGAAGAGCACCACACTGAGATGAGAGTACGCATCATAGCAGAAATGGCTCTGAATGAGCATATGTACACAGATGCTGACTACCTGCGTGAAGCATCTTTGTTTCAAGGCGAAAATATCTTGGCCCTTCTCTCCCTCTTTGCAGCGGTGCCTTTTGACCAACAGTTATCAGCAAATCACCCTGAAGAATTTTTTAGAAGAGAAGTGATGGCCTGTCGGTGCAGAGGAGTCTCCTGTGGACTATGGCAGACAATTGCAGCTGCAAACCTGTTGCAGTGGAACATTCAATCAATTTACCCCCCACTTGGAGAACTCCCTATTCAACAGTTCATGAATAGAACTGTGAAGCCGAGAGCAGCCTCAAACAGAACTGAAACCATCATGTGGACCAGCAACAGGAGCGACATGGTAAACAACTACTGGGTGGCCAACCACGTCGTACCTCTCTTGCGTGTAGTGCAAAGAGGCATGGACGATGAGTAAGAGCAAACTATTCACTGTTACTTAATTAACAACCATGTAATGTATTGATTTACCTTTAACAAAAGTTTTCTTCACAATTGTCTTAAATTATGTGAAATGTGTATGTCCAGCTGGCAGAAAGTGTATAAGATATTTTGCGATGCAAAAAAAAACCAACAAAATTGCAATATCGTAAATGCTTTAAGGTCATTTGTGGTGATGCACACTTTTGAAATCTTCATCGCTTATCATGTGTTGTCTTCTTTGGGCAGATCTGGAGAAAATTGTGATGAGCCAATGGAGCCGTATGCAGAGTCTTGAAAACAGGCTGTACTGTCTGCAGATGGAAGGTATGGCCATACCTCTGCTACTCTTTATCTGGCTTTACACTCCTATGACCATTTTTAATATTTTAAAAGCCATGCCATTGTTCTTCCTTTTTTCTATTTTATAAATTTATTAAACAAAAAAAATTTATCTGAGCAAATTATTAATTAAACATGTTTTTAATCCTGCTTTAGGTAACCATCATGGTTTCCATTGGGGGATGAGGACTGTCTACTTAATATTTTAGGGATTGTGCAGTAAAAGTTTAAATTGGTATGTCCAGGTTCCAGGAAGCTGGAACTGATGTACCGAGTGGAATCGGGGAGATCCAGATTGATAGCTTCTACCCAGTGACCTGGAATGGAAAGCAGTTCATCTGTCAGGTTTGTTCTTTTTCTTATCAAAAATAAATGTTGAGTGATTTTGTTTCCAGTGTATTTTTCAAATGACTGAGAACTATTGATAGCCATCGCATTGCGAAAAACCATGCTCAGGTCTTGATCACGACACTGAGATTCCAAAGGCAAAGTGTGCTACAGAAACATAGCCACAGCAATGCACCAGTATGAATAGTTATATACTGCATTGATCACCATAATAAAATATCCAGCATTTTAAAATTCTGTCTTGTTTCTTCAGGTGAAAGCATTGGACGACCACGAGGGCACCAGAATGGCAGAAATTTCTTTCATGCGCCAAATCAACAATCTGTATACTTGGCCAGCACGTCCTGATATTTCATGGGAACAGCTTTCCATCTTTGTTGATGAACCAGTCATTCTCCAGCTGGATGAGAGTTGTTCAACTCACCGTCAACAGTTTTACACCATCATAGCTTGAAATCTTTATTGTTTCACAGTCAACTTTACTTCTTTTTTTTTTACTGTTATTATTGTGAGATCTTCTAAATGTGTGTGTGTGTGTGTGCGTGTATGTAGTTATAGTGACTGTTTTATATGACATACTTACACTATGTTAAGAACCTCTTTGTTCAACCGCCCGTTAAACTGACTGCGACAAACTATCCATGATGTGATGTAACTGTCACAAGAAACATATTGATATAACTCGTCTGTAAAACCATGAACTGAATCAGGACTTTAGTTGTTGTTTTATTCAAAAAAAATTTTTTATTGTGTTTTAGTATTTGATGCTGTTTTTGTTGCATCTTTTTGTTGTAAAAGTTGTATTTGCACATGTTACTGTTTCTTGTGACTAGTGACTTTAATGTCACACATGGTCTGTCACTAGAAACAGTTGTTTGGCTCTTTTTCAAATAAAGAAAATAGTGGATTTTATTTCAGTCTAAAAGGAGATTGTTTAGTGCAAAACAAGGTTAGAAAATAAAGTGACTGATCTTAGAAAGCGTTATTCTTTTGTCTGTGAAATTGTTCTGGTCCTTCTGTCACGCTACGCAGTTTGCAGTCGCGCGCCTATGTATATAGTTTAATCATCAGCCTGTACATAGAGGTTAAAAGTTACGGTAGTCAAGGGGAGAGAATCAGAATAAATTAATTAAGTTTATAATTAATAAAAGTAGCGAATGATTTGAGCCCGTGCGGAACGCACTATGTTAGAAAACAGCATAGTTGGCTATTTTGTTATTGAGAAGATTAATTGCTGCCATGCGATTTTCTATGTGTGAAATGCGTGCTCTAATCGCGAACGGTGTAGGGAATGAATTATAATTAAAACGAGTATATTCTAGAAGATTCTTAGCTAATCGTATAAAACCCCATGCACTGTATATTTTGATAGGAGCAGTAACATTTTCATATCGCTTTTGTAGCCAGAATCAACAGATCCGAGTTGGGTCAAGGTGCCAGTTAGTGACTTTGTCTGTGGGTCGTACTGATCAGACCGTCAACGAAAAAGAGCCTAATTATCGGAAGAGGAGGACTGTTTTGGGAACACTTTGGAAGTGTTTGTTTAACTGGAACTGTTCTAAGCTGTTTAGAATACCTACTGTGTATTCTCGGTGAAATCTGAGTTATCTACGTATAACGTCGGGTGACCTGTGACTCCGTCTAGGACTTCTTCTGCCTGTATATCTCCTTGCCTAACCATCTGTGCCTGTGTGTTTGTCCAGTCATTGTGTGTCTTTGTCAACAGGCCAGAGGATCCACTGGTAGCCGTAAGTTGTTTACCTCAATTTCTCAGTTGGCCATAGCGTTCAGGGGTTTGGGTTATGCATGTAGTGTGAATGGATAGTTAATTATGTTTTCTTAATTCTATTTTATGTTTCATATTGGTTGCTGCATAAATACCTAGCAATAGAGAGAGAGAGAGAGTTTTCTAAAATGTATTATAAATTAAATAATTATAAATTGATATAAAAGAATTCGCTGTTATGTAGCGAAGAGATGACAGAAAGGAGGTGATTGTGAATGTATATGCGCGATGACAGGGAGGATGAGTAAGGATGTTGAAAGGGAGACAACCATTCCGATAGCGGGATGCTTGTGCAGTATATTGTAATATAATTATTAATGGTTGCGTATTTTTGTATGTATTGTTGTAGATGTACCAAAACCAAAACCTTAGAGCAGATCATTGGTGGTGTGCTGAAACCTTGCTGGTGTGAAGCGGGTGTGCCTCGGCCTATTACGCCGGTGTTTCCGTGGGTCAACCTCGGTTGCGAAGGTTGTGGTATTCGACCAGGGAACCTTATTTCGTTTATAAAGCACACACACGCACACTCCACCATTCACAACAAATAACTATAACCATTGATAAACAGTTGTGAGGAACGATAATTGTTTTACATGTGATAAATTATAAATTACAGCACATTGAAATATATTTAATCTGAATTGATTGATAAACGTTGTTGAGTAATATTA
Source organism: Oncomelania hupensis (assembly GCA_036898135.1). Classification (NCBI taxonomy): domain Eukaryota; kingdom Metazoa; phylum Mollusca; class Gastropoda; order Littorinimorpha; family Pomatiopsidae; genus Oncomelania; species Oncomelania hupensis. The sequence continues at coordinate 4,480,833 of CM072525.1, read as the reverse complement.
CCTACTAGATTAAGTAGCCCTGTGATTGTATAGTTTTGTCTGGGGGAATTAATTCGCCAGATATTAATTAATTAATAATTTAGATTAATTTCTTGCAAATTCTATTTTGCATAAGGGATACATTTTCTTATTCATTTTATATAATATAGAAGCCTTGTTGTATCTGTTTGAAGTTTAAGTGGAACAAAGTTTGAACATTTATAAGATTTTAAGCAGTTGCTTACTGTATATTTACCTTGTTGTCAGTAAGCTGATCCAGACGTAATTATTATAAATCTTTGGTACATTTTGTAGTTAGTCATTTTCCATTTTGATTTAATTATCATTATTATTTTGAGCGAATTGTTTATGTATTAGTTTGGGGTTATATTAGTGGGATTGAGGGTTGGTTGGTTGGGAAGTGGGATAAAGGGAGTTAATTTTTAGTGCGAATGAGTGAGTGAAATAAAGAAATTGTCTTGTTACTTCTGGTCTTGTCTTTTAGAGTTTATTTAGGTGTTGGGTTATTTTCTCGTGTGGAAGTTGCACATGTCGAACCTCTGCTAAGGCAGTTGGGACGTGACACCTTCAAAAATGTTTCTCGTGACGTGACATAAGAATGAAGTATATTTAGAGTCCAATTTGATGTGTATTTGCACCCAATTTGGTACAAATTAAAATAAGTCATCAGATTAATGAAAGAAAACCAGTTTTTAGCTAATGTATTGCTGTGAAAGGCAGTAGAAAACTGTGATGATTATGTCACGCGTCACAAGAAACATTTTTCAAAACAATAAATACATCCATACATTTCTCAAAATGTCTGCTATTTGTCTTTCTTTTTGTCAATATTATCAATAGATTACTCATCATGCATGCTAAAAATACACAACACTTGCTTCAAATAACAATGTCAAAATTCCATGGTCTGAAAAGCACCTTTTGAGAGTGGCGACGAAACTGAAACATCACTTTGTCTCGAGTAGCCAAGTGTGTTTTCCCTTCCAAAATTGTCCCCAGAAAAATGAAAAAAAAACAAACATTAACCCCTTTACTGCGGTAGTGAAAAGCGCATCTGTACTTCCTGTATGCCAGAGCAAAATTTGACTGTTGAGGGTGTGTTTACTAAAACGTGAATAATTCAGACATTTGAAGAGATATCTCTAAGATATTTGGCAAAGTTTTTTGTAACATCCCTGGCTTCAATTTCAAGTGAAAACAGTTTCATTTGACAAGACATACATTTTTTAGTAATTTGCCGAGATCAGGCATTTTTGGAACATAAAAACACGCATCAACACAAAAAAATGCATGAAAGAACAGCACAAAAAACTGGTGTAACAAAAGGACAAACATCAAGCAATCAATAAACTACTTGGAAATCAACTTTACTTCTATATCATCCACGAAATAAGGGTACCTGTCCATGGTAAGGTAAGTCCGAATCACACGTCATACTCCACAGCTGTAGAGACTCAGCAGTAACAAAGTCACAACACACAGAGCAGGCAAAGTCCACACACTACTTCCAGTATATGAATTTTGTGTGATAAGGTCTTCATCATCACTGTCTTGATCATTTAGGACCTCTTGAAGCACTTCAAGTGCTGAATATCGTCTAAAAACAGACCTCGTAGTACCCCCTCATCGCCCACCATCCGCCATTTGTATGATGACTGAACACTGAGAATTACTGAAATTTCAAAAATTATGCAAATTTCAGTTTTTGCAATTTATAACGGTCAAAGGGAAGGAACTGTTGGTTGGAGATTTCTAGCTGCTCTGCCAACAGTTACTGCTGTTACCTCCCTTCTTGGGTGAATACAGAATGCTGACGAATAACCCACGAACGGCATTCGTAGTTGGGCACACAGGAAGCAGAAAATCACCACGAACGCTGTTCGGGGTTGGGCAGTTAAGGGGTTAAAAGATGCTACACTATCAGAGATAGAATCCGCCATCTTGCCTTGCTGATGCACAGGAAAAAAAGTGCTTTAAAAAAAAGAAGCAATGGCAAGTTAAAATATTTAAGGCCGAGAAAACCTTAGCAAAAATTCTCCGAGATACATAAGGCTTTGCAGGTAGTAGACCAACGGTATCTTTAACTTTAGAGAGCAAAGTTTGTCAGTTTCTCTCCCTTCAGCTAAACCCATGTGTTTTCGTTCAGTACCATGTGGTACACAGCGACTCAACCAAAGCTTTTTAGATTTTGAGGTTAGGTCAGCCAGGCTAGCTATAAATAGCTTCGCCGATGCTTCCATTCCTTTCACTGGAAGGGAGGATGCAGGCAAGCTATAAATAGCCCGAAGCAAGCAAAATGTGGAGGCTGCTCACATAGGAATTGAGCTGGTGTGGGTCTGGGGAAATGACTGGACATGCAGTATGGGAAGATAATTAAAACATTGAACCCTGTCATACTAGCGCAAGGTAGAAAATAGCCATCACACAATCAAATACAACAACACTGGGCATTTGAGAGGAGGGTAAGAGAGAAAGAAGACACATGCTCCTTACCTCCAGTTTCCTGTTTACAAAGAATTCACACAGCTTCTCCTCTGTGACGTCATAGGAGAGGTTGCCTACGAAAGCTGTGAAAGGCCCGTTGGGAGGGATCTTATCCATGTCCACATCAGGTCCTCGGGCTGCCTTGGGGGCTTTGGGCAACATGGAGCGGTCAAACTGAGGTGCGCCCGAATCATCTCCTGAGGATGCACAAAGTACAACTTTATATACAGTACTATTATAGTAATGTGAATCACAATGTTAAAGTTAAGTTAACGTTAAGTAGGTACTCCAAGCCCTTCATTGGCTCTTGTCCGCTCAGCAGTTTTGACTCAGTTTTCACTTCACTTTCAACACTTATTATTAATGTAAAACTGCATCAAAACGAACAGTGGCTGTATTCAAATAAAAATTGAAAGCTTTATCTTTACATCTGTGTTGTTTTTAATGCATGTTTATGCGAAAGATTCCGAGAAAACAGCTTTTGAATACGCCCCTATCCGAACGCTGAATGCCGCTGCGAAAAAATTGTCACTGTCGTTTGCTGAGAGGTGGCTCGTTTCAAAGTCTAAGCGCTTTGCGATACTTCATTGGATGGCCTAAAAATAAGAACCAATGAGAAGTTCGGATACTTAGCTTCATTTACATATAAGTATGGAAGGCTCTCGTGTGTAAACATTTTGTTACGAGCCGAACAAAGTGGATAAAGCGGTTTTGATGTAAGTTTGATTTTAACTAGAAGTTTAAAACTTAGCAAGAAATAAAGAGCAGACTTTCCTTTATAAAACTAGGGTATTTATTAATTTGTGCATTACTGTATCGCGGAGCGCTTTGCCGTAGAAAAGTGTACCAAACGGTGTTCGGGAATTCTTGTGGTCATGGCGTACTCGTAGGCCTATTCAGCGGCACGAGTGCTGAGCGTAGTAGCACACCAGTAGGCCTATAATTTGCCGGCGCGCGCTGCGAATTTGATGATTTCCCAACTTTGAAGCACCAAAACGGCTGAACATTACATGGGATAGGCCTGAAAAAAATTGGGCTTGGAGTATAACATATGAAGGGGTTACCTGTCAAAAATCAGCTTCCTGGTATCAATATTGGCTTCACTTTGAGACTCCAAAGTTGTCAATTTCTTCAATTCCAAAACGTTGCCAAAAAAACACCAACATTCGGCATTTTCAAACATTAATAACTTTTTACCTATTTGTCCTATGGGGAAAAAAAAATATACCACTGTGTTCAGAATGAAAAGCTCTTTAAATCTATGTCAGTTTTGTGATGAGGAAATCATTTTTTAAAAATGGCTTTTGACTACCTACGTTAAGTGCTTGACATCCATAACCAGGCCAAAGCTGACTGAAGGAGTCTGCTGCTTTGTTCCTTAGTACCCTCCAAACAACCTGGAAGGTTGTGGCACTACACAGTAACAGCCAGATCTTCTTTCTTTAAGATATTATATAACAATAATGATCAAAAAGAATATAGTATAAAAAGGTCACAAATAAAAGGTGATAACAGAACAACTGCCATAAATTAGCTCCATCTTTTAGTGAAGTAAACAGGATGCCTGCCAATTTAGTGGATTAAGTGATGAATGCTTTAGGTTCTGCAAGAGAGGGTGTATTTTACGGTCACCATGCCACACCAAAATTCTTATGTTTTACTCAGTGAATAAACTGTCTTCTGTCATATCATCACCCTCATTTTTACAGCCACCAAACCTTTCCTCAATCATCACCATCACAAACCTTTCCTCGATCATCACCATCATCAAACCTTTCCTCCACCATCACCCTCATTTTCACCGTCACCAAACCTCTCCTCCAAACCAACCCTCCTGCTCTGTTGAGCAGGACACAATTGTTTTGTGAAACAATCTCCCGCAGTACTGCCAAAAATGTAATGTGACGGTAAGGAGGCCTTCAAACAACCACCCAACACCTACATTTGTAACCACCCACACTGCCACTTTTCTTCATTTGTTCTCTTCCCAACAAATATTTTGTCCTCTTTATTCTTTTGTTTCTAGACACACTCACAGTATGCTATGACAGCATTAAGGTATCACAACAATCTACGTAGCCATCATCAATCAGCATCCACCTCCTCCTCATCAACAACGTGGTCACTATAAATGCCAACTTACCAGAATCAGATTCAGCATCAGCCCAGTTTTTGGTGGGCGGATGCACAGTGGTGGGTCCGGAGGAGCCATTGACATGTAAGTTCAAAGGTACGAACTTGGTCTTCTTTTTGCTCGCTGTAACAAACGAGGGTAGATAAACGTTGAACAGGGAATTCAAAACTGACCTTGTTAGTTGCAGGACAACTAACAAGCCAGTCCCTGCACAAGGTCAAATGGTGGAAAATGTGGAAGTAACACTGTTCAACCAGACCTGCTTACCCTTCTTCTCCCAAAATAGTACAATACTGTCTCAAAATAGTACAATCAGCATTCAAAACAGTAATCGCAAGGCAGAAAACAAATTTACCATCTATTTTGTAAAACAAGTGCCTTTTAAACTTACCAGTACGCTGAGGATGCGTCTTGCTACAACTGATGCTAAGTGAAGCAAAAATACTGCCATGCACTGATACTGTCTGTAGTTGTAGTTACAAGTCTTTTTAGTCTATAAATTCAATCTTGTAGTTGTAGAACAATAGAATTTTTGTCACTACGCACAATCAACATTTAATTACACTGGACTTTGGCCGTCAGGGTCAAAGTTACTTGAATGTAATGTTTTGTTTAGTAGATGTGGAACAGAACCAACCAAGTGACTACACACAATGTGCACACAACTGGTAAATAGATGTGCAATAGATTGTCACAACACACTGTACATTGGATCAGCATATGTAACCAGACTCACTGTACATTATATACACTGTTATTTGAATATTCTTTTTACTTCTTTAGTGAGTTGTAGTAGGCACTTTTCAGTTGCTGCAAGTCTTGTGTACTGTAAGTTGCTTCCAGGCAGCTGACTGCTCTCCCTTTCAGAACTTTCTGCCGGAAGTTATTGGAACAGGAAGTAAATTAAATCTTACAACCGAAAACATATAAAAACTTTTTTTTTTTTTTTAACTAGCCAAAAATCGTAATTTTTAGTAGGCTTGGCGTACAATCGTAAAAGGCATCAAAATATCGTACATTGTACGCCAAATTCGTACAAGTAAGCAGGTCTGGTTCAACCACCAATAAAAGTTAGCAAGTCAGACCCAGTCAGCTACAAAGGGCAAGTAGACCTGTTGGTCCTTTTAAGTAACACTGAGTGCCAGAAGGGGAGAGAGAGAGAGAGAGAGAGAGAGAGAGAGAGAGAGAGAGAGAGAGAGAGAGAGAGAGAGAGACAGAGAGAGAGAGAGACAGAGAGTATCACATAGAATCTATGATCTTCGTCCGAAGTGGGAGTAGGGGGAGTGAGAGTCTGGGGGTGGGGGCAAGTATTGTTTGTGTGGAGTGAGGGGGTGGGGGGTAGGAGGATGGCAGAAAGTAACATAGAATTGACTGCCAGAGGCCATTTATGATTTTATCCCTTCATTTGTTATGTCAATAGATATTTCTTAAACAATCAGGAGACCTATAAAATGCTCTTATTCCAACCATCAGCAATCCAATGAAATTCCAGTTGTTATCTAGTCATGAGAAAATCACCATCTGGTGTTTGAAGTGAAATTCCTGATTTCCAAGGAGGGCGGACAGGCATGATTCTTTCAGTCTGCCTAGCCCTGAACTACTTTTATCTTTCCTCAAATGTGTTATAATAAATTATGCTTCCCGCCCTAGATAAAAGCCTAGCACAGAGGATGGTCACTACTTCATAATTTGACTTCAAAGTCTTGGATGACGCTGCTTCAATATTTGACTATAAAGTGATTCAGGCGGGACAGACATACACACCCTAATCCTAAACTATGCACTCGGCAATGCAATCTTAAACTGCATTCAAATGTCAAACTAGTGTGCCAATCTGTGCAGCATTTCAAGTATTTCCATCTACCATGCTGTATCATCTGCTAGACCTAACAAAAGGCAGCTTTCAAGTATCATGCATATGAACATTTTAGATATCTCAAATACATTGTTACACAGCTTCACTTCCAAGTGTTAAAGGAATTTACGATGACTATAACATTGAAATGGGTGAGCTTTGTCTCTTTGGTTCACACCAATGCCCAAGTGGTTCACCCAGCTGACCCTCACACTGTATGCACTAACATTAACAGGCTGGTGCAGATCGTGGTCATAGATATGACTGGCTCACTAGTTCAGTCAGCCACTTCAACATTCTGTTTTTAGCATCCCCCTGTAATTTACCTAACACAACATTCCATGAGGACACCAGACAAGCAACAATCAATGATAGAGGAGCACAACAAACAAGCAACATTCAATAAGAGATAATACAACAGACATATGCAACATTCAATGAGAAATGAAACAACACAGTCATGCGAATAAAGCTATTGACTACACACTTGTTAGTACAACTAGCAGCTATGCAAAATGCTAAGTACTAGTCATAAACCAAAGTTACATACCAAACACTGTTATCTAATTGGGTAGAAAAAAAGTTAAACATGCAGGAAGGCATTCAGTATCAAGCACCTCACAAGAAAACTTCCATAAAAACTTTGCTAAGATTCATTTAAATCATTAACTTTAGTGGATGAGGATTCCTAACTTGGGGTAGCACTACGGGTGTCTATGCTGAAATGGTGACCACCAAAGTCTCTCAGTTAGTCACCTCTCTGCCCACCACCTCAGTATGCATTCAATCATATCACATGTACAAAAACAAGTTTAACAAGAAACGATTCATATAAAGGTATATTGTTACAGTTCGAGGTAGATAACATTGTCATCTCTATCTCCCAATACACTTGCGAAACATGGACCCTCACAGCAGACCTACAACAAAGAATACAAAGCATGGAGATGAGGTGCTACAGAAGACTTCTGGGCATTTCCTATACCCAGCACATCACCAACGACGAAGTCCGACAAACTATCACACAAGCCATTGGACAACACGATGACTTGCTCACAGTGGTGAAAAAACTGAAACTCCGATGGTATGGCCACGTCACCAGATCATCAGGTCTTGCAAAGACCATCCTGCAAGGCACAGTGCAAGGAGGTAGAAGAAGAGGGAGACCGAAAAAAAAGAGGACGACATTTGAGAATGGACTAGTTTGAAACTGAACGAAACCATCAAGGTTGCTGATGAGAGTGAAAGATGGAGTACGCTAGTTAAACGATCATCTGGGGTGCCCCTTCGACCTCTGAGCTACGGGATAGGATAGAATTGAGGTAGATACCCCACTAGTAATCGTATCAAAACATGCAAAATCACAGTATTCACACACATATCCAAGGTGACGAAAAAAATTTCAAGAGTTGAATTTCAAATTATGTTTATGTATGGGTTGTGTAATTACCACAAAAATATTCATACCTCAAACAAACAAATATAAAACCTTTACTGCTAGAAAGTGAATACATGATTATAAATCACCAATGAGTACATGTCAGCCAAATTTTACCATAATACACTTTAGGAAAAGCAGAAGGAAACTAGCTTGTAAGTAAAATGCATAATTTGTGATGCCACACTTGAACATTATTTGGGGACAAATCTGATACTATTATTTCAGTTCTCAGTTGCAGCCATGGGGGCTCGGCACATTGTCGCAGAAGAAAATTACAAAGCACATTACTTACGCATCTTTAACTTATCAGCTTTACAAATCCCGAAAATAAAACAATCAGCAAAAGCCTGAAACAAAAGCAATGCAAGCCGAGCGACTGGTTTAGAGTTTACAAAAGTGAGGGGAAAAGAATTACACAGCAAAGCCGGTCACAGCGTCATGTGGCACCACCGTATGGTGACCGACAACCATCACTAAAAATATCACAGAAAATCAAGCATACACCATACACAGACATCGAAGGCATGTATCTAAATAAGCAATGGTACAAACAAGCAACATATAATGGAACCAATGGTCATATCTACTGATTACTGAAAGCGAGTGATTGCAATACATGTGCGAGAAACATGGAGTACCAACCAGAAGCCATCTTTAGCTATGGTAAAAAAGGACAAGTCTTAAAACAGAAAACGTATTAAAAAAAGGTGTACTATAGAGAAATATTGACATTTTTACAAAGGTAAAAAAAACTGTTTAAGTCTACAATCCAACGCTGTACTTTCAAATAAAATTAAATATCAATGTATAAATCTTTTAGTACATAATATTTGGCCTATGACACGTGAAAAGCTCATAAAACGGAAAAAACTAAAATTTGCTCATATAGATGTCTTAAAAGACGAATAACTTCGAACTATCTTGAATATATTTTACCCATTTGTTTACTTATTTACTTAAATATAATCATAGCTAACACGCAAAGTTTTATTTTAAATAAGCTTTTAGTTCTACTTTCAAGCCAACTATTTTCGATAAAATCATTATCAGCCAACAACTTTTTTTCAGCCTATTAATCTCGGACACACACGGCTTTCACTGCGACATTGGCATTGCATCGCATCCGTCCACAAACGAAGAACGATTTCGGCAACTCAGAAAAAGAGTTTTACTCACAGCATCGACCCAAACTATCGAAACCATTCCTCGAAATGGTAATTGCATCTTTTCTTAAGAAATATGCATATTGGCAGTGGTTGTTATTATTTCTTCTTCTAACGGATATTTTGTGTTCGATACTTTTTTTCTTAATTTTATTATTCCAATGTGAAATTATGAAGGACCAGTCCTTGTTTTTCTAATGTATTTATTTAATTGTTGAACTGTTTTATTATTGTCGCTTTCAATTAAGAAATTTTAGACCATGTCATTATCAACAACTGAAAATAGTTGACATTCCAGTCACTAGGATGAAAGCTTTAGGCTACAGCAAGAAGGAGAAACAATGTTAATCTAAATACAGTAATAGTAGAGAGGGAGAATATCCTGCCTAGTATCAACTACTTTGTATTAGTAATGCATATTAGTAGTAATTGTGGTGTGATTTCCACCAAAACTTACCACCTATCAAAGAAATATAGTCTTTAGTGAATCTGTGCCATCTGCATTTCTGTTCATAGGTAGTGGCAGCCAAAATTTGAATTTTAAGTGATGCTCATCTTACTTATTGCATTATAAAATTTAAACAAATACAAGAACAACACAAAAAGAATTTTTATGATATCTTTATTGGTTAAAAAATTATTCACGTTCAAAGTTGGAAAAAATAGCGTCAAGGTGTAAAAAGAAATAAATCGTCAACTTTAAAAGCACAAATATCAA